>JALIZH010017221.1:0-92909 GCA_030522465.1 Rhipicephalus appendiculatus | reverse complement strand
AAGAAAGTGTTCTATTGTTTCTGGTTCATTGCAAATTACACAAAGGTTAGTTAATGAGAAGCCAGATTTGTGAAGGTAATAATTTAGCCGGGGAACTCTACAGCGAAAGCTAGTGAGGGTCACTTCGCATTGACGTGAAATGCATTTAGTGGTGTTCCATGAAAACTGCAAGTGCTTGAACTCATCAGATTGTATGAGAGCTGTTTGACTGTTTTTTTAAAAATAACAAGCGCTTCAATCTTTCTCCTGTAATGAGAGGAAAATGAGGAACTATATTAAGAACCGGGCCATATAAAGACGCCGTAGCGAGCGAGTCAGCTGCTTCATTTAGGAAAAATTCCAGCATGCCCGGGGACCCACAAGAACCGAACTTCTGATAGGCTACGTGGAACAAGAGTAAAAAAATATCCTGTGAAGATGCGATTGCTTGGCGGACGTTAAAGGAACACAAACGGATAATGCATCGGTAATAATAATAACTTTTGATTGCTGGGAATTTAGTTTTCTAATTGCCAAACTGATGGCCAGAAATTCTGCCAGAAATATTGGGGTGAAATCGGGCAGTCGCAGCGCAAAAGACCAATTAAGCTGATGAGAAAAGATGCCGACTCCGGCCTTCTGAAGATTCTGCGTTGCGTCCGTAGAAATAACCAAGTGGCCAGGAAATTGACCGAGATGATCCTGTAGAAGGCCTTCGAGAAAACGCTTTGGAAGTAACTTAGCATTTTTTTGGTAAAAATATCGTCAAAAACTAAATTAAGCTGTAATGAACACTGGTTTTGGGAAGTTAGGTTCGTCAGGGAAACGCCTAGGTCCGATAGCAGAGACTCAACAAAAATGACTTCTGGCTTTCGGACACGTCGCCACGGGTGCATAAGGAAAGAATCAGGAGATGTCATGAACACTGTCTGCGAACGGGAGAGAGGTGCATCTTAAAGCTTTAAGAATGTCTGCACAGTAAGCTGTCTAAATCTTGCCTCAAGTTCCATGACTCGAGCTTCCAAATATAGCACGTTATTAGCCACACATTTCGGTAGCCCGAGACACAGACGCAGCGCCTGCCTTTCCAGCAATATTAGAGGTCTTAATTTGTATGCAGCACTTCCGGAAAAAAGAACACAACCGAATTCCAAAATGGGGCGTACGTAAAGTTTATACACCATAAGTAAAGTTGCTCTACGCATCCCTGAATTTTTATTGCAAAACCGGCGCAACAATCCCATGGCGCGTTCTGCTTTGCGAGTGTTTTGATCAATTTGCTGTTGCCAATTTAAGTTGTCTGTGTGAACAATGCCAAGATATTTTAATGCCGTTACTTGCGGAATTTGTTCATTACGATAATGAAGTGAAACAAAAGGGGATCTGATACTGGGAATACAAGTACAGCGCATTTACGGACATTCAGCGAAAAAGAAAGTCCGTCCAGCCATACCTCAAGCGCAGCCAAATAAGATTGTAAAATTTGGTATAAAGTCTTGATATCTTGGGATGACGAGAACAATGCGATGTCATCGGCATAGACAAAGGTGGACATCTTGATGAACTGGGATTGATGATAATAAAATATTAAATAAAAGTGGCGAAAGAACTGATCCTTGCGGAACACCTCTCGTTTGCTTATATGATCCAGACGTAACCCCTTCATGACAACAAAAGAATTGTCTCTCGGACAGGAACTCTTGGACCCAGGATACAATGTAATTTGGCACATCACAGCTCACTAATCTAGAGATCAATATACCGTGTTCAACACTATCATAGGCTTTTGCAATATCTAATGTAACTAATGCAGAAATATGACCAGAGACTCCTGCAAGACGAATTCGGCTTTCCAAATCAATATGAGCCGACCATATTGAACATCCCTGTCTAAATCCTATTTGTCTTGGAGAAAGGATACCCTGACAAGAAATAAATTCACTTAGCCGGTTATGAATAATTTTTTCAATTATCTTAACTAAGTTTGAAGTAAGCGAGATGGGCCGAATGTTATCCAGAACATATCCGAGACTTTGATTTTTTACGTAGCAGAACAACTTTAGCAATTTTCCATGAGGTCGGAATCCATGTGTACTGCAACGAACAATTCACTATATTGAAAAGTTCATCAGGATAGGAATTGAACATTAACTTAATCATAGAGTTTGTGATATGATCCGGACCAGGAGTTGCTTGATTGACGGTTAACATGACATCCACCAGTTCAGCCATGGTAACTTTCAGAAAGCCCGATGTCGAGCGTTTGATCGTAATGGATCTCAAACACGTCGAAGCAAAACGCGCTGCGAGCCCTTGTGCTATATCTCCTAACAAGTCCGATGACTCTTTCGGGGATAGCACTACGGACTGCGAGTACGTCAAAAGCTGTGATTATTTCTTGTTCCGTAAAAATTTGTACAGTGCAGCTCTTTTATTCGGTTTCGACAGATACGAATGCAAATCGGACTTGTGCTTATCTTTAGCTATGGCAACGGTTCGCTTAAAAATTGCTGCGTAGAATTTAAAGTCAATCCAGTTTTTCGGTGAATGGTTATAACGAAGGCGTTTCCATGCAGCTTTCCGCCTCCTATAATCCGGCGTACATGCGTCATTCCACCAAGCCGAGGGTGACGTTGTAGTACCGGATCTAACAGAAAACTCTGCCAGCTGAACAGCAGAGCTTATACATGCTACAACTGAGTCAGCTCTTTTTAGATGTGAAGCATCTTATGGCGAAGCTTAATCCGGTGGTGGTGGTGGTGGTGGTGGTGGTGGTGGTGTGCCTCGAGGCCTCACTTACTGCGCATGCGCAAACCCTTTCAAAAAAAAAAAATAAAATAAAAAAACCTCTCCCCCTTCTCTCTCCTCTAGGCATCCCTCCACGCGGCAACCACACCCTCACTGCGCATGCGCCTCCCCTCCTCTCTCCCCTCCTACGCTCCCCCCCCTCTCTCCTCTAGGCATCCCTCCCCGCGCTCCCACTGCGCATGCGCGTCCCCCCCTCTCTCTCCTCTAATACGCTCCCCCCCTCTCTCCTCTAGGCATCCCTGCCCACAGCGTCCACACCCCCACTGCGCAAGCGCGTCCCCCCCTCTCTCTCCTCTCCTACGCTACCCCCCCTCTCTCGCCTCACGACGCCGACGCAGGCAGCGTCTGCTAGCGAGTTTCTTGGTTGAAAAAACCGACTGCTCGCGCTGCACAACCGTTCACTGTCCATCCCATATATATGGCAATGGATCTTGACCTCCAAGGTGGTGCCGGTGGGAGATTTCTCCTGTGCGTTGTTGAACAATAAAAATTCGCAGCGTGCGCGTTAACTAAAAGCCGACTGCGGGTCTCTCTGTGTCCAGTCGGAGTCTTTGTCTCTCATTGCCCATTAGCAGCGATTGGCATGTTCCAGTAGGAAACACCGCTCCATCACCGCGTGCTTTGCGCCTCCTCAGTTTTCTCTCCTGCGCAACGCTGCGATAGCGCCAGCGTCAACGCCACCGCCAGTGTAAGCGTTAGCGCCCGCTGCTTCACATCTACACATGGTTCCCTTTAGCGGGAGATGGTGTAAGTTTTTTTGTTCATTACATTCGGTCAGGGACGATATCGCTGAATTTAAAGCAGTATTTTATATTTTATAATTGATGAACCGTCGCTGCCGTATAACAGGAGCCTGATGCGATAACATGATTTCAAAGGTAATCGGAATGTGGTCACTACTCGATCCATCGTGAAATGTATCCCAGGATGAGATGACAAGCTGACCAGCCGAAAAAGTCAGGTCTAATGTTGATGAGCTTCGCCCGCGTAAAAAGGTAATTTGGCCTGAATTATGGGAACGAAAATTATTTTCCTGCAGCCAATTCCATAATCGTTTGCCACATCCATCCGTTTTTATCCCCCAAGAAGTGTGATGCGAGTTGAAATCTCCTGCCAATAGTATCGAATTTGAACTGGAATTTCTTATGACACAGTCTAGGTGATCTGTAATTCTTACGCCATTCGGAAAGTATGCATTGGCCATTGTAAATCTAGATGATCCAGGCAACAAACACTCTACTGCTAACATTTCACAGTCAGAACAAATGTGTTCAAAAGTTACAGTAACGCTATGGTACATTTTTGATGAGACTAGAGTCAATAACCCACCACCTCTGCCTGGCCGATCTAACCTGAATGTGCGAATGTTATTAATACAAAACTTTTGGTTTACTGAAAGCCAAGATTCTTGAAGTAAAATAATATCAGGAGTTGTTTTGTGTATCAGATAAAGAAGATCAGTATAACCGGAGGATACAGAACGGCAGTTCCATTGAAGAACTTTAACAGACGCTATGGCGGACTTAATATAATTGACTCTACCGCAGAGCGCAATGCGTCCTGCTCGTTGTGTTCATTGGCAGTGCCTTTTTTTGGTTTTGAGATTGGGGAATGCGTCGGAGACAATGGGGCACTCCGACGCTTATTAGTGATACTGCCAAGCCTCATTTCGCCAAATGATCCGCTTGGTCCCGCCGAGACGAGCACTTCAGGGCTGGCGAGCTTCTCTGGGGCAATATCCGTTTGACTCTGAGAGTTTAATTCATTGACTTGATGCTGAGACTCACTATTAACAGTGACAGTAGGGGCAGGGCAGGAGTGAATAAGGCTGTTAAACCTGGCGGCTAACATCTCAGTCAAACCTTCGGCAAATGTGTTGAACAGCTTTTCCATTACTAATGGTATAGCTTTATCAATTGCTGCAGCCACTGCAGAAGATACTGTCGCTTCTAGGGACCCGCATTGACGAGATGTAGCCGCGGCATACCCCACATCACGCTTTTTGATCAAGGATGCAGCCTCTGCCCGAGAACAGCGGCGTTTTTCTACAATCTCAAGTATCTGCATCTCATGATAACGGGCTGAACAGTTATTGTCCGTGGCTGTGTGTGATCCATCACACAAGCAGCACCTGGGAGCTTGTACCTCACAATCTGATGCAGAATGCGACCCACCACATTTAAAGCATCGCAATGGCGACCTACAAGCATTAGCACTGTGCCCAAACCGCCAGCAGTTACGACACTGCAGTGGTCTAGGTGTCAACGCCTTTACACGGAATAAGTATGGCCAGGCCTTCAGTTCAGAGGGGCGGGTTAGACCGGCAAAAGACACAATAACACTTTCAGTTGGTACTCGCGTATCACCTACAGGCCTGTTACATCTGTAAACTGACACCACGCCAGCAGGAGAGACCATCTTTAAGAAGGCCTCGGGACTAATGTTGGTAGGTACACCACGAACGATGCCCTTCACGCAAGCGAGATGAGGTGGTACAAAAGCGCGAACTGCAATGTACGCGAATCTCGTGCAGGCAAGCAAATCAGTCAAGCATTCTACGTTTGATGACTTGCATAGAATGCCAGTCTTGCCGAAGCTCCGAAATGTCAAGAAAATGCCCGGTTATGCTGCGCAGCTCTTCTTGGAAAACCTCCGATTCGCTCAACCGAATGGCTCCTCCATCAGTAGGCAGAAGCGCGACAGGCAAACAGCTTACGCCGTTCCGGAGGAAACACTCAAGTGGTACCGACTCGGTGGGACGGCTTGCCGACCAGGGCGAGCCCTGGCCGGGTCCGGAGACCGGCATTGACGGCCCCCTGAAACAGAAAGAAAAAAACCAAAGCAGAAAAGGAACTAGGAACGCTAAAATGTGGCCAATCCCCTCTCACAAGACTGGGCCAGACCCGCGTCGTTCGAGCAGCTCGAACGCTCCTTCTCGCGCTCGTCGTTTTCTTCCTTGCGAGTACGAACACGCAAGGGAACAAAAAATTTGGGGGGACCCTTAAGCTTCGCCTTTAAGAGTTCAATGCGATAGCTATGTCCTTTCTCTAGTGCGCAATTCAATCACTTATTGCATACTATGTAATGGGTAGCATGCTTTAAACCACGGGCAATTATGCGCGAGAAATGAGGGAAATGTTTTCGAACTTAATTGATATGCACCCACTACGTTGTCTTAAGGAAATACGCGCAGTAACGTGTGTGCCTGTTGTAATGGGTGGACGGCTTTGAACCCCAATGTCGTTATGATATACACATCTTCTGACGCGCCATGGCAATGTACCACGCAATATTATTGAGATATTACATGTTGTATTGTAACGCCTGTATACAGGACGCATGTGTTTGGAAAGCACGAGTTATTTTCAATGCATTTCCAAACAGAGAAAGTTATTTTCAATGCAATGCCAAGCAGAAGCGTGGCTGTGTGGTAGAACAGCTGCGTGCCACGCAGACGGCCTGGATTCGATACTCATTCGGGCCCGGAAATTTTTATTATTTATTTTATTTGCATCTTTCTCGATTTTTCGGTCACGGACAAGATGATGATATTTCGCTCACAACCAACGACGCCGCCGCCGACGCCGACACCGACACCGACGCCGGAATTTCTGCGAAACGAGCTCTTTAACGCTGTCGCGTTAATACGCGGCCGGTACTAAGCCGAGAAATCTAACACTCGAGGAAGAAGTGGGATATATGTGTAAAGCAAGGCTTTTTCATTCGACGAAAGCACCGGCGCGCTCACTGCCTGCTCAAGAAAGCTGGTCCTGTGTTCTTGTCGATTTTACCAATCCTGTGAACGGTGCCATGATTTTAATGGCAGGGGATTTACACTCCAGATAGATTGAGGGAGTACTCATGCAGCTCGCTGCAGGTGAATTGACCCTCATGGCGAAGCGCGAGATTTTCAGTCGTTTTGGCATACCCAGGGCTATCGTTATGGAAGACAGAACTCAATTTACATCGGAGACGGTCGCTAAATTGTTGCCCGGAACAACGTGAAACGACTGCGGCCAACGCCGTCCCATACACGGTCCAACGGACTCGCAGAAGGAGCGTTAAGTAAAATACAAGACAGCTTCAAGAAGCTTCCGAATGATAACTTGTCTACACGACTAACCAGAAAGGACTTTTTGAGAGCCTAGTTGGTATACTGACCTGGTTATTAGCCTAGTTGGTAATGCCAGTTGGCCTAGTTTGCATATTGACGAAAATTACTTATTGCGAGAAAAATTACTTAGCGATTGTCTTTCTTGTGTGCTGCGTTTTTTCTTGCGCTAAGTAATTCACGACTGACCAGGTTTCTTTTCAACAACCGAAAACCCTGCGAGATTATGAGTCATTATTGAAGATGCTTCTAAACTATAGAATTCACTCTCGCTAAGACACGTGTCTTCTTCCAACTCGTCTTTGTTTTCGCAGGAAGACTCGCCATGCAGATACAGACAGTAAAGGTTACGCAGTTTGAGCCCGAATGTCCGGTGAGCGGAGAAGTGGCTACCTGGAACAATTAAAGGAACTAACGCCGCTTGTATTATCACCATCGATACATTAGCCATTCTTGATACATCGATATATTCTTGAGCAGCATATAGACCAGGTTCGTATGAGATACAGCTGGGCAGCTTCTACAGTGGAAACAATGGTCGAGTCATCAGCTGAAATTAAATTTGACCCTAATGAACCCTGAAACGCCGAAGAATCCACCACGCCTTTGTTTCACCATTCAGCTCGAACTAGGAAGCCAGTACCGCGGTATCCACTAAAAGACGGCAGGGCTGCTGCAAAAAAGAGATGCGCTTTTAGTCCACGTGCATGGCTTTTCTTACGGTCCAAGTTAGCAATTATTTATGCATGCCCTCACTTGCGTCTGATTGTACTTGATATGACTGGGCGGGTGGCTGTAAAAATGGTAGCCGCCTCAAATGAAGCGATCTTGTTCTGGCAGCCTTCATCTGGCTTGTGTATCGGAGGCTACGCGCGCCACCCCCTGGCATGATGTAGCAGAGAACAAGAGGCGCATCTACTGTATGGAGAAAAGATAGTGGAGACGACGAAGGATGACATGGCATGCTGCGACGTTTATAGACGTCGATGGATCTTCTGCACTGCTCCAACACTTCGTATGCTGGCGTTCACTGAGCAGTGAAAGTAGCCAAACAGTGACCGAGACATCAGAGGTAAACTCACTTTCCTTTCTTGCGTCTTTGATAAACTGTTTGAAAAGCATTTCTTAGAGAATCAAAGGCATTTGAGCTTTTCTATCTATCTATCTATCTATCTATCTATCTATCTATCTATCTATCTATCTATCTATCTATCTATCTATCTATCTATCTATCTATCTATCTATCTATCTATCTATCTATCTATCTATCTATCTATCTATCTATCTATCTATCTATCTATCTATCTATCTGTGGTTCTTTCTGTCCGTCTGTTCGCTTCTTACGAGGCTGGACGGTGGCCTCGTGCTGACTGAGGATGATGTCAAATTGATTGACAGCCGCTTTATGACACTCAAAGAAGCCACCGCTATTCGCCCTGATGGGATATATCTGTCTGTCTGTCTGTCTGTCTGTCTGTCTAGCCACCTATATCTGGGTGCTCTCGTGATTGTCTTCTTAACTTGGTGTAGCCCAAAATTGGTGGAAGGGGTAAGAGGGTTTGACAAATATGCCTGATGTACGCGAAAATCCCGTCGCGTACGTCATCAAAACCTTCCCTCCAGACACGTGCGCCACAGGTGTCTAGCTGATACATGTGGTGTGTATTTCTATCCAAGAACGGCGCGAACAGACATTGGTAAATTAAATGCGATAGCGTTAAAGGGGCCCTGCAGCACTTTTCTAAGTAGCCATAGAATGGATTCACTAAAGGAGTTCATTGCCTCACGAATTCACCGCCGCAAAAATTTCTAGAATCCATGCAGTACGAACGGAGTTACAAAGATTTGACGCACGCTGCAATTGCATTCTCTCTTCTCTCGTCCAGACGAAAGCGCTGGAAGCTAAGCAGGGAAGGATGGCACGGGGAAAGAAAATACGTCACGTGCGCGTCGTGACCTCGAGCACTTTTTGTAGTTTTCTTCTTTGAATACGCGGCTTTTCAGTTCAATCGCTCGCGCGCACGCGAGGACAAGTCGCGGCCTCTCGCGGCGGCCACAGTAAGGACCGAGCGCGCCATGCTCAAATCACGCTGTGGCGAGTGATTTTCAAGCTTGTAGCGCCATTTGTCGAGAGAAGAGAAAGCATTTTTTAGTTGACTTTGAGAATTTCTTGTGAATTCCAGGCCGCGTGCTGCGCTTTAAAATCTGGCTCGCGTGTTCTCGGGAGCCTCGACTACCGATCGGCAGCGTTTCCTGACCATGCTCATAAAGTGTTGCAGGGCCCCTTTAAGAAAAACTGGCATCGGCAGCGTTGAGTCGCCGAATGCAAACAATAAAAATCAGGATTCCAGCAGGAATTTAAACCAGGCATTTTGCGTGGCAATCAGGAACTCTACCACAGAGCTACGGAATGTCTTCAAAAGGCTTTGGAAAAAGAATCTATGCAGGTGTAATGTGGGTCAACGTCAACTGTGGCTGCAGCTCTGGCTATCTAATTTATAACAAAGCAGTAAACAGTATACAGTGAAACCTCGGTGATACGAACACAGCTCATACGAATTTCGGGGTGATACGAATTTTAATTTGGTCCCGGCCAAGGCCCATTGGCCTGCAATGTACTGGAGTACGGTTGTTGCGAACAGATTTTCACCTGGCGACGTTTGATACGAACGTACTCTACCGTCCAGGTACGAAGAGGTGCTGTCCGCGCTGTCGCGGAAGACGCACCAACCATGTGCGAGCGCGGGAACGCAAGCGCGGGGGGCATGCGTGCCGCACCGCCAAATCGTCAGAATGACGGAGTAAGAAACCTTTATTACGGTCAAAATAAACCTTCAGAGACGTGTCACGGCCACCGAGATTGTGTGCGTGAATCTTTGAGGCTCTAATGTGCTGCCGTGTGCCTTCGCGTTTAGATTACAGAGGGCATTGGCGCCATGCTTTTTTTTTTTTTCTAACGCGTCCACGCCGGCTGCTGTCGTTGTACTGCGTTTACACGTGCCTGCCTCGTGCATCAGACATCCTATGAGAGGTGCACGAGGACGGAAAGAAGGCGAGGACGGTCTTGGTGAAGGAGTCAGGCCTCATAACGTCAACATGCGCGACTGTTGAGGTCGCACTTGTGCAGGAGCGCCCGTAAAACTCCCAAAAAACATCCCCAACACCTCCGTGTTGGAGATGTTTTTTGGGAAATCATGACATAGGACCATGGTTCTGGAATTTTGTGGCCTTGATCTATCGCGACAAAGCGCTTCTTCCGTTATTTTCAACGCAGTACTCCAGTGTCATGCGAGAAAGCATGGTAAAATTTGGAAGGGGCTACTGCTGTCGCGGGTCACAACGCGCCTGAATCATTAATTAAACACGCGTGTACGGGCCGTATATTTACGAGTACTGATGTGATTGCCGACATCTAAAAATTTAACTGACAACAATCATTCAGAGTTCTTCATGACATTGCTGCGGACCTGAAAAACAATAAATGAAAATGCACGCAAGCTTTCTTTTGTCGCAAGCTAATTTTCTATGCTTTCTGGTGATACGAATTTTGGATGATACGAATACTTTTGGTGGTCCCCTGAGATTCGTATCACCGAGGTTTCACTGTATATGTAGTCCTATTATACAGGCGTCATACCGGGTTAGCGTCAATTGTGGCTCAAAGGCTGGCTGAACTTTTATAGCAGTGGAATAAACATTGCACATGTATTCCTATGATTGAGCAAGCTGTATTGAAGCGTTGCTCTACCCCGGAGGAATATGCTAATGATAGTTACGGATGATATTCACATTATTGCACCATGAAGTGAACTTTCAATAATACTGACGTTTGTGATTTAACATGAGTGCTGACGTTACTTAAGACCATAAGTTAACCTTGAAACGCCAGCGTAGTTGACGTTCCTGGTAAGCCCACGATGTGCACACAGCTACTGCCCTTGCAAAAACACGTGGATGCACCTCGTAACCCTTGACTCAAAACTAGAAAATTCAGTACTCGCCGACAGCTTCTCATGAAACCGATTCCCACAAAGCGTTGGATCTGCCGATTTTTTTACATTAGCTAAGCTACTGGAATATATGTTTTTATCCGACCTTATCTTAGCCTAAGTAAGTAACTACAGTACTTACGCTGCCATTGCGAATTTTCATTTACATTTGTCGTTGACCATATTAATATATCGAAATACTTTTAGGTGAGTTCAAATATCGAAATACAATTTTGATATTTACAATGCATTCTCGCACTCTACACGCATAAAAACTCAGTACGTATACGCGGTCATTATACAGGTTTTGAATAGCAAACGATCCACTCGTTTGGGTATAAAGAGATAGTGGCATTACAATAGATGCCACACAGTTGTTTGCGCCAGACAGCGCATGTCGGTGAGTATAAGCCAGAATCCTTGGACGCAGTGGCCAGAGTGCCTGACGAAGACACTAATAGCATCGATGAAGTACAGATAGTAAAGCCACCCTTTGCAAACTCCCGTCAATGTGCGTGCCATGTTGTGTCGTAAGATAACTTGTGTGACAAAGTCCTTGAAGATATTACCACCTATATGGACCAGCCAGCGAGAGTTCCACTACCCGAAGATGCCACTGAGCACTTTCGGAAGGCAGCTGCTGCACACATGCGCTGAGTAGGACAGGCTAAATTGGTCGCATGCAAAAGCGTGATTTCTTGCACGATGGAAAACTGTGGAGCCGGAAGAGTGAAAACAAGCTGGTGTGAAAGCACCGTATGTCACAATTTATTAATGTTTTGAAGTTGTCACGTGATTTATTCACGTATAAACGCACTGGAAGGACGAGGAACGTCAGGAGGCCGAAATCCAAGCAAGCTCAAGCTCGGGTCGCGTGTCTGTCACCAACGCTGGGGCTTGCTTTCATGGCTGCTTCATCGTCGTCTCGCATTGATCCCTACATTGGCCCCCGGTGAAGAGCGTAGCCATCCTGGCGACGTAAGGCGTAGTCAGTATAGCGGGGTCATAATAGGGCTTGAGGCGACTCACATGTACGATTTCCCTACCACGGCGACGTAAATCATCGGACGGTGTCAAAGGCTCAATCTCATAATTGACTGGTGCATTACGGGCGAGAATGCGGTAGAGCCCGTGGTATCGGGCCAGTAATTTCGATGAAAGGCCAGGAGTACTCGATGGAATCCAAAGCCAAACGAGGGCACCAGTCGTGAAAGTAGGAAGAGGTCGCCCGTTGTCGTGCCTTAGCTTCTGGTGGCCTTGGTCCTCGGTTGTCAGTGAACGGGCCAATTTTCTGCAATCTTCGGCGTACCTGGCAACATCCGAAATCGCAGTGTGTTCAGATGAGCCGGACGTGTAAGGAAGCATAGTGTCCAGCGTGCAGGATGGTTCGCGTCCGTACAAGAGAAAGAAAGGCGAAAAACCTGTAGTCGCGTGCGTAGCGGTGTTATACGCGTACGTGACGAATGGAAGGACGGTGTCCCAATTTGCAACTTTCACGGCCTAAAGAGGGCGCTAGTGGAAATCCAATATGGCTGTCGTTTGGGGGGATCGTGCCGACGCCGCCGGATAGTGTTCCCGTCACTTCGAACCGCGTAGTCTTTTCGGCTGCAGCCACCGTGTTGTCAAGGCTTTGCTTAGAAGGCCATTGACTCTAGGATGTATTATATCCCACATGGGAGGTTGAGAAACACGTGTGTGGTGTATTATTGAAGGAGAAGTAGTTTTGAGCGCCGAGCACATCATTTGCTGTGGTGCGAAATAATGCACAGCTCCGTTGAACACAATAAAAGTATTGTGTCTGCAGACTTCCCGACCGTGGCAATACCCACACGAGCCGTGGTTCAAATTCAGGAGCGACGAAACGATAAAGCTAAGTCCACGTACTGTATTGGATTCTTTACTTTCCTAGTAGGGGTGTACCTTTCTTCGCTGGGATATTTTCGCCGATTTTGAGTGTGTGACCGCACTTATGGAAGTGCAGTTATTTTTTTTACCTGCTGATCGATAGTACAGAAACACCTGTTGCTCGCCAGGCCCGAACGCTGCGCGCGAACGAAGCGCTTGCTGCTGATGCGTGCCCGGTCGTTCACTCTTAGCTAGATCATGCGAGCGGATGGCTGCGCTCTTCAGAGGGTCAGCGCGTCTAAGGCACCTTGCACGGAAGCAAAAGTAGCACAGGTGCAGAGCAAACTCACGCTTCTGCTTCTTGTCCTATGTCTTTTCGCTTCGATGCGCGGCTACGAAGGAAGCAGTGGCGCTCTGAAGAGGGCAGCCATCCACTCGCATGATTTACCTAAGAGTGAAGGACCGTATACCTATAGCTTTAAAAACTCCGTGCAGATTCTCCTATGGGAGTTCTCTAAAGGTGTTGGTAGTCAGCGCTCTCTGCTTTTCTTTGTTCGGCCCAGCTTGCTAATAATATGCCTTTAATACTTCTAGTGGGCCGTTCACGCCTGCGACTATTACCAGTCACACGGCCATTTGCGTCTGGAGTCCAAAGAACAGCGACTTTAGGTGGCGGATATTCACCTGCGCACGACCAACGCCCGCCGCCGCAAGGAAGTGACGCCTACTCGCATTGTCATTGCCCCAGAAGTTAAGACGTCCTGGTCCTGCTCGTCCGATTGGTTCTGAGCTCAGCGATCGCAGTCGCTCGACTTGAAAATCAACCAGCAAATGGCTCAGCACGTGTCTGTGGCTTTACGACTAAAACGCTTATTTGCGACCCGTTCCTTTTATAATAATAATAATAATAATAATATCTGGGATTTAACGTTCCAAAACCACCATATGATTATGAGAGACGAGTCGCGACGCCGGTGTTCGAACCCTATTTTCGCTTTGCACGGCAGGAACTGCGCTAATTTTATGCGCTTGTTAACAAAAGGCACTTAGTTGTATTTGACTGCTCAAGCGTGATGTATGCGGTAGCACAGCACGTGGCAAAATTTCAGGCATGCTTGAAAGCTGATTTCATCACCGTAGAGACATTAATTTCAAATCAAATTTTTATTTCCATCATAGTTCATCATAGTTCACCTTGGATAGTGACATGCGCAGTGCACACAGCTGAAGGTTCTATGCACTGTGAGTTGGCCGTGCGGAGCATCAGGCCCGAGAGCGACGTGGTCACCTTTCTTAACTTGCGACATAGGGTCTCAAAGATTACGGAAACGGCGGCCCCTGTGTCAATAAGCGCTTGTGCGGCGGTCCCCTCAACATTGACGTCGATAACGTTTTGCGGCAAAAGAGATGGAGGCCTTGGGCAGTTCGACTCGCATGCAGCTGTTGCCTCCGGAGCTGCTGCGATCAGTTTCCCTCTCCTGTAGTATGTCGGCGACGCATAGGTGACGGCGAGCGTCGTCGGGGAGATGGTGACTGGTGGTTCGCGTAGGGTAGTTGATCGCCAGTGGTGTACCTTGGCGGCGTCGTCGACGACGATGCAACAGGCCTGCCCACAGCGTCAAATGGAGGAGGACCTTGGCGACAGTGGCGGGTGACGTGTCCAGCGATACCACAGGCAAAACAGATGGGCCTATTGTCCGGCGTCCTCCAAGCGTCTGGGCGACGGTAAAATGGAGCCGAAGATCTCGCGAAGGGATGTGATGCAGCGTTCGCGGTCGTGGGCACGGCATGGGGCGGCATGGCAGGGCGAGCATAAGGCATAGGCTGCTGCGCGGGCCGAGCAGTGACGGCGGCGTACGTGAGCGGCGCAGTGACAGGTGGTTGCTGAAACATCGGTGGGACGGCCTCAGCGACTTGGGTCCGGATGGCTTGTTGAAGGTTCGGAGCTATATTGCTTGCTGACACTAAAACGAACTGTTATAACTTGAACAAAATGCTCTTTTCCTGCATCCAAGGATTTCACTCAACATTCTTAAGTTGATAAACAGCGGCTATTATGTTAAGGCGTTCGTCCTATTAAGTATACACAGCGTGTTTAACTTCACAATATCACATTAATGTATGACACAGTGCAACACATGTGCACATTTCACTGTATTTTACAATTTCAAGGCCTTCTGTGTGCTCCTGCCTCCAAGTGCACTGACATCTGCTGATATGATACATCACGTAGGTCATTGGAAAAGCCACATACAAATGCACTTCACTGTGGAGCCAATCACACTGGTTCTTCCACGTGAACTATGATGCGCTCAGAACAGCGATACTGTCGGCATTGTCGTTGTCTCGGCGCTCGAATCAACAGAATAGAAGCTGACTGCGAGAAAGTTGCGCTACACGCATGGAGCGTTTACCATTTCTACCACCCGTTGGGGCTAAGCGCCAATCGCGGTGCTCAGAAACTAGAACCTGATTTAAAGTATTCTAAAGACACTTTAAACAACATGCCCAGCACTTGACAACCGCGACAGCAAAAATAAGTCATTATGCTGTTTCCTGCTTCTTAAACTGCTGGAGACTATAGTATGATGTTTCATGCATACATCAACCTGCAACTGCACTTTTCAAGACCTCCCTTCTGACTGAAGCCAGCAACTGCGTTAAATACGCCCTTCGAAGCTTCATAATCCCTAATAAATGCGACAATTCTGTACTAAGCGCGCCTTATGTTTCACCTTTATATTTCACATAGAGTTGTTTCAATGGAGCCAGACTTTACCTGCAATTCAAGGTTGTCGTCTCTTCACTTAAGAAAAAGCCCCAAAGGGCTTCATAGTTTTTTCTTTAAAGAGAAGGTGTATATGAGTGGCGAGTACAGATAAAGCGATTGTGTGACGTTCGTCGCCTTCACATATTACGGGAGAGCAGCGACCACGCATTATAACAGTGATTGTCGCGGCGTCGTTTGCCATGCACCCACATCTGCTTGTGAGTATTTCGCACAAACATCCGTGAATGCAAACTTATAATTGGCATGAACGACGGCTAAAAAGTATGACGCTGACGCTATATTGTAACTTCTCTACACTGTCCCGGTGTTCCCCGGATTTGTGATTAGCTCATGCTTCCCGTTCGCGGCTCCAATGCAACCTGAAAACATTTCACTTTCTAAAACCTATGTCTACCTCTTCCCACTCATCTTTTTGTGCATGGCGTTTCCAGGATGTCAATCTTCAGCTCTTCCTAAAACTTTCGTGAATCAGATTGTTTATGCGCGAGTCGCACGCGTAGCCAAAGTAGTCCACTATATGGGAGTGTTGCCCACCTCCTGCGTATATCCAGAAAACACATGGTTGATCCCTCCGTCATACGAATCGGTATAACACGAAAGTAACACGTATCCTTACAGAAGTAGTTGAATGTTGCCTCTACATCGCTGTAATATCCCTGTCACACGGGCGCGCAAAAAGTATTTTACGTAAGCGGTCTTTCACGAAGTTGAAAGACTTTTTATGAAGAGGCGTTGCCTCGCAGACACACGGCACAGACGATCTCTTTTTAGAGTTTTCTTCTGAACGCGCTACCGAAAGCGTGGCGCTAGCTTTCAAAACAGCACCAGTCAAAATAAATACATGTATCTCGACTAGAATGTGAGAATTTATAGTATTGCTCGTTTTCTGAAATAAATTTAACAATTCCGGTTTGAAAAACAGTTGATGTAAATATTTATTGTAAAACTTTAAGAAGCGTTGGCATAACCAACGCCTCCTCTATTTTATCAATGCCAGCCAAATGCGCCCGTTCCAGCCGTTCACCACCCTTTCCTCTAGCCCTTTCCTACTCTCGCCCATCACCTAGCCTTCGCGTGTGCTTTGCGGTCATGGGGGGAGAGAACCCAAAACGTGGTGCCTCACGACGGAAACCATATGAAGTAACTTTTTGTTCAGTTGTGTACAGATCCGTGGGGCGGCGTCTTGCATCCCGTCTTGTTCACTATGTTGGCGGTCACGCTGGCTCTGTAAGGGACACGGGGTTTTGAGATAGCGCGTGCCTGTTCGTGGCGCTATGTGAGCAACCAATGGGGACGCGTCACTGCGATGCTGCATTGCATGTGCTGCTTTAAGAGGTGCCACACGAGCGCTTTCAGGCGGCGGCGGCTTTGCTTCGAGCTACAAAGAAGGAAGACGAAGGAACAAATCTGACAGACACTTGATATTGGAGGGGGAAAACGCGTCTATCGCATGTCCGTGGGAAGCGCTCGGACGCACGTGTGACGCAAGCAGCCCTACCCATTATGCAGCGTCGCATCACGACCACTCCCTGAACTAAAGCGGACTGACGGCTCCCGTTGAGGAGCGAGCGTTTGCACTGGCATTGTAAATAGAGGAGGCGCTGGCATAACTGGCGACCTTTACATGTTGGTCTGGCAACGGTGGGCTTTTGTTTTCTCCGTTGGCGCCCTCGTCTCACCATGGATGATCGCACGGAGGGAAAAGTGAGAATTGCAAGTCTTATAGCTTGTAATTCCTCTCTGGAAAACGAGGCAGACGCGGCAAGAGCAATTAAGGACGGCATAAAGCAACAACTACTGCTGAGCAATTCAATACTGTGCACCTCGGTGCTGTCCGCAAGGGTCTGCGACCGAGCAACTTGGGCGTTCAGGCGGAATGAAAGGTGGTTCGAGGAAACCGTGCCTTATCTAGGTGAGGACAATTTTAAACAGTCGTTTCGAGTGAACCCGTCCGCATTCCGCTTCATCGTGGAGAGTTTGCGTCGTGAGCTCGAGTGACAAAGCACAAACATGCGCGAGCCGATCTCTCCGGAAAAGCGAGTCGCCATTGGCCTCTACAAGCTCTGCTCATCGGCCGAAGATAGAACTGTGGCGAACCTTTTCGGCGTAGGGCGCTCAACAGTAAACGCCGTGTACCGGGAGTTTTGCGAGGCGCTTGTCGACGTTCTCCAAGACGACTGGATCAAAATGATCACTGAAGAGGAAATGGCAAGGCACATCCGTGAATTCGAGGCTGTGTGTGGTTTCCGTCAAGGTGTCGGCGCACTGGATGGATGCCACTTCCCCATTTCGCCTCCGAAGACGAACGCCACAGACTACTACAACTATAAAGGCTGGTAAGTGGCCCAATAAAACTAGTTTCATGTAAACGACATAATTTGTACAAAAGTACTGTAGTCAGAAGGTAGCACTGCTGAACATTTTTCGTTACACTATACAGGGTGTTCAAAAATAAACTTTATGGCCATCTTAAAATTCAGCTCTAGGAAGCACGTGAAAACCACCTTTGCAGATAAGTTATGTACCCAGGGGGGACAAAAAGTGATGCATTAGTTAACGCTGTCAACTGAACAATTAACATTGAATAATGAAGCAAGCGGGCATGTCTGTATTGAAAATATATAGGCAGTCGCATTTCTAGACAGTTTCACTTGGAATGATTCTTCTAGCATGTCTGTGCTCCCAGATATCCCACTACAAAGTTTAATTGCGGTTTGCATGATTACGCATGCAAGGCGGTGAGCACTGGCGCAAAGCTTGTTCCTTGCAGGTACAGTATGATCCTGCTGGCTCTCGTGGACCACAGATACCGATTCAGGTATATTAACGTTGGGGCGCCTGGACTCTGCCACGACTCGCACGTCTTTGGAGTTTCTCAGCTATCCAAAGCCACTGAGGGTCCACTTTTCAAAGCACCGCTTGCCACAATAGGCCGCACAGCCGTACTGCCACTCATTCTGTGCGATCAGGCCTTTCCTTTCACACCCAACCTCATGAAGCCCTTTGGACACCGCGGTGCATTAAGCGAAGCTAAAAAGTGTTTCAACTACCACTTAAGTTCAGCACGGAGAATTGTCGAAAACGCATTTGGGAGGCTTAAGGCCAGGTTCAGATTCACTGCCAAGAGAATGGAGTGCCGTGTGGAGAATGCCCGCTTGGTTATAAAGGCTTGCTGCGTGCTTAACAACATTTGCGAACACTTCAACGACACTGTCCACTCACAGTGGATAAGCGAGGAGCAGCAGTCCAACGTTGAGTTTCCACAGCCATCATGCACCACGGAAGTTCATGTTGGAAACGCAACAGCCATAAGGGCCGCACTTGTTGAATACTACAACCAAGGGAACTAAAGAAGGGAACTAAAGTCACCAGAGTGAGCGCTTCAAGTCCAATCACTTTTTGTTGAAAAATGCCACCATAGCATCGACAAGCTTCTCCTGCAACTTGAGTGCCTTACCACGAGCATCCATTTCTACCTTGTGTGCTGCTTCAAACTGTTCTCTCAGGAGCCGCTGTTCCATGAGAATCTTCTCTTGAAAGTCAACAGTTGTAGACCTTTTTTTGGGTGCCATCCGAACTGCCGTTCGCACGCTTTCTGCGGCCCTGGGCACATCCTTCATCTAGGTGGTCGATTGGCAGCTCGGGTGCCGGGTTCTCTGAGCGTAGGCTTTCTTCAGGCGTATCAGCTTCAACACCTCCAGGTGACGGCGAGCGGGTCCCCATCATGCCATCGATGAGCTGTATTTCAAGAACACGGCAAGAATGCATTTGTTGTACTAGTTCGCACATTCAGCAGCAATGGACAATTTTTTGTATTGTACCTTAGTGGTGGATGAGTCGTGTAAAGATGGACATAATAACAACAATGTGTTTTTTGTGTTATGACAAGGCCGGGGCCCACATGAGTCACTTATGTACTGTGTTTAAGTGACCAAGTCAGCAGTAATCGCTCTGAGATGTTATCCAAGCAGCAAAGCCAACTACAGATGTATTTGAACCATTGATAGCCAACAGTTGTTTGTATTGTACCTCAGTGATGGATGAGTCGTGTAAAGATGGACATGGTAACAACACTGTGTTTCTTGTGTTGTGACAAGGCCGGGGCCCACATGAGTCGCTTATGTACTGTGTTCAAGTGACAAAGTGAGCAGTAATCGCTCTGAGATGTTATCCAAGCAGCAAAGCCAACTGCAGATGTATTTGAGCCATTGATAGCACGTTAACATAGCAGGCTCTTTCTTGTGTGGCTGTTGTGCTGAGTGCAAATGTCGACCACTCAGTCGCACTGACTTAGATATTTTCTTTCTGAGTTCTTTACTGTAACTGTATGTATGTGTGCAATTATGTAACTTGTAAATCTGATTTTTGAATGTTTCGCACAAACCGGCACATTCATTTAACTAAGTTTACTTTTAATATAGTGTTTATTGTACACTTCATTCAGTTACTGTTATTTGTGTTAAATTTGTTTTTCTGTGCCATCATGCGATATTAAATCATGCTATGTTGTGATTCTGTAACTTCCTATATACAAAGGAAATGCTTTGTGAAAACATTAAATGTAAGTGAAACCGTGTTTAGTGATCCCTACTGAAACAAGTTAATATGTCATGTAATGATTCATTAATGTGAATCGTTTGCATGTTCCTTCTGTTTGCAATTGACTGAATGCATTGTGTTAATCTTGTAGGAGCACTGTTATTACCGCTGAAAAACAATCGGGGCCACTTCCATCACTCTATACGCTGGCATTTGGTTGCAATAAAAAGCATAGCTGCCATTAAATTTTTCTCACCTCCTGTACTGAGGCATTGCTGTTTGTGATGCTTGTGCCGAAGCCAGCCTGTTCCATTAAAGATAGGTCGTTCACAGGTAGGGAGCCCAGAAACCTGTGCAACTCCAAGAAAAAGGGCCAGCTTGGTGGAGAGGATCCCGTTGTGAGCTGCTTCAGGCATTTCCTGAGGAATGAGAACATAAAAAAGAGTAAAAAAATTTTACGTGGCACATATATGATACGCGCCCAGCGAAAAGCGCCAGTGCAGGTAAAACGCAGCATGACGTTACAAAAGCTAAGCACATGCGAATTGTGTCGCTCGAGAAAATAACACAGCTGATGTTTCGAATCTACAATGCGCGAGTAGCCTGAGAAACATTAAAGTGCACTGGCACCTCTGTTCTTCGTATTATCTGCCGTCGTGACGTTAGCCAGTGCCTTATGAAATTCACATTCCCTTCGAGTTATACTACAGGTTTCCGGTCATAACAAACAACGAAAAACTTTATGAACGTTTGTAATAGGTCAACGCATGTATTGCAACGCTCTATCATTGGAAACGGTTGCAAAAAAACTGGCCCTTAGCACGCAGTTTGCTTGCGTGATCAACACAGATATATGTAAAAAACACATAAAAAACGAAACTGCGCTGAATGCCAAAAAGTTACGTATGCAATAACGCAAGCATGAGGTCACTGTGTTTTATGTCAGGCTTTAGAACGATCCACGCTTACCGCAATGATTTGGCTTACCTGTAAGTATGTCCCAAGTTCTCTATTTTCGTGTGTACTTGCTCCTTCGTGCGGTAAACCCCTGCACTTGCGAGTGCTGCCGCGATGTCGGCGTAGACTTCGCCGTTGTGCTTCTGCGAGCGCAACGCGTGTAGGTTATCCTCCCATAGCCTAATTAATGTCCAGGTGTCCCTCTCAGACCACTGCACCCGTTGCTTCTTCTGTGCGCCCTAGGCTGATTGCTCGCCCGCGTTCGACGAACAGCGCTCACTTGTGTCCATCCGTGCGGCCAAGGATGATGCGTGCGACGCCATGTTCTCTGGAAGCGTCCCCACGTGATCTCCCCGACCCGCTCGCCCTGCTTACGAGAGTACACAAAAAATAATGTTCAGAGGGCTTTATTACGCCGCCCATAACATATGAAAATTATTTTTATGGAGAGCCCAGGTGAGAGGACAATGAAGTGTTGCCTATTCTTTTCATCACTTCATAATCGCTAGCGCCGACTGGTTTCGAGGCTACTCTTTTACCGCCCTGAAAGAGATCGGCGAGCTCCGCTTCTAGAAAAGGCCGCTTCTGAAAAAGAGATCGCTCTCTGTCATGTGACTGCGGCTGAAACTCTTTTTCGGAAGAAGTCTTCTTGCTTAAAAGACTTTCAAGTGCCCGTGTGACAGGGGTATAAGAGAGCTAGCACAATGTCTTTTGGTGCTTGGCAGCTATAGCACCGTTTAATGTGGATGCCGCCACGTTGACGTTTCGTCCTGACTACAAACGTCCATGATCAATGATTAAACAAGCCCTTGTGGTCATAGATGCTTGTCGTAGCTGTAGTAGTTAACGGTGAGAGTGGAATCGGAGAAAGCGATGTGACAGCCAGAAGAGCGTGACTGATTGGACGCCGAACCATGGCCGAACTGGAAAGGCGCGCGAGCTTTCCGTCTCACGGCCTTTGCCATGCGTCCGTTCCCAGCCGCAACACTGTGTTGTCGCTGCGACCCTGCCTTCAGCCTTAGCGTTCGCGACTGCAGTCTACACAAAAGTGGGCGCGACCGTGTACTCGCGTCTGCTTTCGGCAAGCACCAAGCATTTAGCAATAAAAGCATTTAATTGATACAATTAATTGAGTTTTACCATGGCTTAGTATTTGAAATAAAAAACGGTAGACAAATCGATTGCCTTTTCCTGGACTTCCAAAAAGCTTCCGACACTGTTTCAGACTCTTTTGTCTCAAGTAAACTTGCAGCGCTGGCCGACTGTGTGGGAAAGATCATGGAACGCATGATCCTTAGCCGCCTGGAGTGGTATCTTGAGCACCACAAGATCTATCCCAAATCCATGGCTGATTTCCGACATCACCGCTCTTCCATCGACAATGTAGTTGACCTCGTTTCGTATGTTCAACACGAAATGTCCCGTAAGCGACTATCTGCAGCTTTGTTCCTTGATGTGAAAGGCGCATATGATAACATATTACATGAGGCCATTCTCGATGCTCTTGCGGCGGTTGGCCTCGGTGGCCGAGTTTTCGACGGATTGCAAGTTATCTGACTGCAAGGTCATTCTTCGTGTTAACAGACGATGGCCCAACTACACGACGATCTCAACCTCGCGCTTGTTGGTCTTTCTGAATGCTTGCCAACTACCATCAAGATTTCGATATACGCAGACGACATCTGTGTCTCGGCTTCGGCAGTCACACGCCCTTAGATACGTGCGCGGCTTCAAAGAGCCGCAACTTTGACAGTGGGCTACTTGCGTAAACAATGTCTCTGCATGTCACCAGAAAAATGTTCACTATTGGCCTTCACTCGCAAACCAATGACGCCTTATGCCATCTCAATCAACGGGCGGCCCATTTGTTACGCCAGAACTGACAGGTTTCTTGGCGTAATCATTGACAGAGACCTCTGCTGGAGCCCGCACGTGACCTACATGAAGCAGCGCCTGACAGCAATTTCCCAGCTGTTAAAGTACTTGGCAGGAAAGACGTGGGGGGATGTCAGTAGACGGAATGCTGGAACTCTACAGAGCGCTGTTTCTCGGTTTTCTGAGATACAGCCTGT
Organism: Rhipicephalus appendiculatus; assembly: GCA_030522465.1. Classification (NCBI taxonomy): domain Eukaryota; kingdom Metazoa; phylum Arthropoda; class Arachnida; order Ixodida; family Ixodidae; genus Rhipicephalus; species Rhipicephalus appendiculatus. The sequence goes on along the minus strand of JALIZH010017221.1, from coordinate 69,818 downwards.
CTGTGCTGAGCAATACATGCAAAACAAATATTAGGGTTCTGCAAGCAGTACAAGCGCAAGCACTCAGAGTGGGCCTCAGTTTGCCCAGATGTACGTCAACAGAGGCAACTATTGCGATTTCTCGTGGCCATCCAATGCAAACTCGCATTACGGTGGAAGTCCTGAGAGCACACGTTAGACATTTTGCACGTGCTCCTTGTAATCTTCTTGCCACACTGCCTTCAGACAGGCGCCAAGCATAGTTCTCTAAAACTATTGTCAAGTACAACGACAAACTTCCCTCGGGCTTCCCCACTGAATCTAAACCATCGATGTCCCCTTGGTGTTTTCTTCTACCCACAGTGCATCTCAGTGTGCCAGGAATCCGGAAAAAATCTGACCTGTTGTCGCCTGTGCTGAGAGGTATGCGGGAATCGTACATATCTAACCGATGGATCCACAGACCTCCAGTTTTCGTGCGTTGCAGTGGTTATCCCAGGAAGAGCTATTATTATTAGCTTTAGGACTGACCACCATACGACGTCGACAGCTGTGGAACTAGCTGCTCTGCGCTCTGCACTTTGTTTGGTCAATCGGGAACCACCTCAACAATGGTCGATCTTCAGCGACTCCAAGGCAGCCCTACAATCTCTGCTATCACCACTGCGTCGCGGGCCATACGAACAGCTTGTGTTTGAAATTAGATATCTTCTCCATACATCGCATGAAAAAGGGCACCACGGGACTTTTCAGTGGCTTCCAAGTCACAGCAGCGTCATAGGAAATTAACACGCCGATAATGCTGCTCGGACAGCTCTTCAAGGCACACAGGAGGATAACATAGCACTTTCAAGGTCTGACGCTGCCAGCATTCTGCGAGGGCTTGCACAGCAGATCACGCTCTCTCTATGGTGCCCACCAAGCAGCCAGAACAACCAGAACAACGAGACCAATCGTCAACACCGCCTGTGTTCTTTGATGCACCTCTATATGCCAACTGGACTCCGCCGAAGAGAGGCCACATTGCTTTATCGTTTATGGTTACGTGTGGCATTTACGAAATCTTATTCTTTCCGAATTGGAATGCCCGACAACGCTCTCTGCGATGCCTGTCATTGCGAGGAGACACTACGCCCCATCCTGTGTGACTGTCCGGTCGATAATGTTCAAAGACAATAACTGGCGTCCGTTCTAGCGCACCTGGACAATGGACAAATATCTGTTCAATCTATTCTTGCATGTCGTCGACAGAGGACATCGCAGCTGAAGGCGACTAAGGAACTACTGCGGTTTCTGAGAAGAACGGACTTGGACAAACGGCTGTGACCGTGATGTCGTGTACCACTCCAGAGTGATGGATAGTGACCGACTGCGTCTTTGTGTGTGTGTGTGTGTGTGTGTGTGCGTGTGCGTGTGTGTGTGTGTGTGTGTGTGTGTGTGTGTGTGTGTGTGTGTGTGTGTGTGTGTGTGTGTGTGTGTGTGTGTGTGTGTGCGCGCAAGCGCGCGTTGTATTATGTGCTATCTTTCTCCTCCCACTCTTTCCTCTCCCTCTTTCAATTTGCCCCATCCCGTTCCCACGTGTAGGGTAGCAAACCGGTCATCCTGGACTGGTTAACCTCCCTGCCTTTCCTCTCTACCATTTATTCTCTCTCTTACAGCGCTAAACACTGACCATGCAGTTCTGGTATGGGTAGATGAATATCGTTCAGGTCACCGGCAGTGCGTAGTATTAAATAGCAAGCAATCTAGTTTTGTAAACATGACATCGCGGGTGCCACAGGGCTCAGTACTAGAGCCACTTTTATTTTTAATATATATAAATGACATTTGCTCAGAAATTGATTGTAACATACGTTTGTTTGCAGTTGAGTGCGTCTTCTTCCTGCAATCTTTCATTACTTCCGAGTGCACCCTCTGCGGCTGGTGACAGAATAAAAGTGATAGAAAATCTAAAACAGGGTTCATGACCGCACCCGACGGCTAGACATAGGAGAGCAGACTGATGGCAGACTATAGTGCTGGTAATTTGCATCGGTGATTGCACTAAGATTGTGTGATTGTGTTCTGTCTTATTTCACAAAAAAAAAACATTTCCGGCTGTTAAAAAGCAATATACATTGTGCTGGACGACACTTCAAAATACTCATGGAAATGCGTCAATTCCAGTTTCATAATCCTGTCTATGAAGTTTTTACAGCGCGGGGCACTCTGCCACACAATCCTGCTAGCGTATAACACATTTCAGACACAATTCATGCCGTCACAGCGTTATTAATTGATATTTATTAGGGACTTGAGTGAGTCGAAATATTTAAAGGGGCATTTATTGCACGATCACGAGTGGTTATTTCTTCAACTTCATAGAATTTTTCACGAGGAAGTTTATCACATTCTATTCGAAATTACCTCATTGTGACAAAATTTCACCAAAATTGAACATGACAGCATTCAGTATCATATAATTCCGAGCATTCACAATTACAAGGGCATAGCTTACTTCACAAGGTTGTGAGAAAGTAGAAAAGGTGTGACATACCGCGCCGTAAGGAGTTCGTAAACCATCAACAGTGCAGATCTCAGCTGCTGTGGAAAGCAAGCAGGTCGTTGCAAAACACATCAGTATATGTGTAAAATCTTTTTATAGGCTTCTACTGCTCGTTAGTGTTTAGAGCGCTAGCAAGGCCAACATTTTTTTATAAAGGCGTCATACTCGCTGCGTCATACAATTATTGAGTTCGACGCCGGCGTGTTAATTAGCACAATATTAAATATCATTAATTCATCAACCTACTTTTTCCATATACTTTTGCTCAACCCTGAAGGCTATCGCAAATCTAGATATTTTTATCAGCCGTCATATATTAAAGCGCGAAGAGTGGATGTTCTTTACAGAGCTTATTTCACTGTAGTGATGAAATATCGTTTAACAGGAAGTTTCGCTGAAGGCAACTTTCCAACAAGTCATCAGTCTTAGCCACAGCGGCATTAGCTGTTCAAATATCTTCCATCACTTCGAGCAGTCATCTTCCTATGAACTTATGCCTCGCTTAGTTTATTGTAGATTTTATTTGACACAATCTTACACTACGCATAACGCCCTTTGCATCTTTGATAACACGCATTGTCAGTGCCACTAATATTTATTAAGACGAGTGTGCAGTCTCAGTAACTGCGTCGTGAGAGATTTTACGTGCGGAGCACTTTAGGGGCTCGGGATGTCGTCTGCTGTCGTAATCTGTCATCATATCTCATGTCGCTTGGCGTAACGCAAGCAAAATTATGTATATCATAGGCATCTATAACACAACCATGTATATATCCTCACATCACTGCTGCTCAGCCTGAATGCCCTTTCCCACCCCCCTTGCTAGGAGGAAAGGAGGGGGGAGGAGAAAGGGAGTATGGTGCCATCGTGTGCTGTCATCGTATGTCACTGCTGGGCGTCACGCGGGGAAAACCATGTATAACAGTAATGTATAGAAAGGTGGCGTGAAAGAGAAATGGTGAGGAAGGAAGAAATTAGGAGGGGGAGGGCAAGCATAGCATAGACGTGTAAGGCGTCATAAAGGCAAAGCTATTTATAACATATCCATGTATAGTACAGTACAGGCCCGTAGCCAGGAATTTTTTTCGGGGGGGGGGGGGGGGGGGAAGCCCACTTGTTGAAAGTCTTGAAAAAAAAACCATTTTTATTATTTTTCCTCGGTAAAACACCCCCTTCAATCCGAATTTCGAGCCCCCCCCCCCCCCGGCTACGTGCCTGGTACAGTATAGTAACAGTGCGGGAAAGGGAAGTGAGGGTGAGGAGAAGGGAGACGAGGTTGGGAGAGGTTAAAGCAGAACAAAGCCATGTATGGCGTCACGCGGACAAAACCATGTTCAGCACAGCCATCTATAGCATAGTCATGTATACCAAAGGGGCGGGAAATAGTAGTTAGGGTGAGGAGGAAAGAAAGGAGGAAGGTAGTATACTGTTATCGTATCCTGTCAGCTCATGTCGTCGCTTGGCGCCACGCATGCAAACCAATGTATAGCATAACCATGTATGCATGGGGGTGGGAATAAAGTGAGTGTGAGGAGGAGGGAAATGAGGAAGGGGGAGTAAAGCATGGCATAGCCATCTATGGTGTCACGCAGGCGAAACCATGTATAGAATATCCATGTATAGCAAGAGCGTGGGAAATAGAAGTGAGGGTAAGGATGGGGAACAGAGGAAGCGAGAGGTTATATCAGAGCATAGCCATGTATGCCGTCGCGCAGGCAATACCATGTATGGCATAGCCATGTAAAGTATGGTTCAATAAGGGTGCGAGAAAGGGAAGTAAGGTTGACGATGAGGGAAAGGAGGAGGGAAAGCATAGCATAGATGGTGTTACGCAGGCAAAACAATGTATACATAGCCATCTATAGTATGGGTTTTCATACTGGGTTCTGCGGACCCCAGGAGTTCCGTAGGGTTCCGCAAGCGGCCACAAACAGTGCAACCCGCTCCCGTTACCTCCATTAGCAAGTGTTTTATTTATTTAGACAAACTAATTTTCATTGCATTTTGGATTTATCGAAGCCATCGCAAGCCGCATCAGCCTATCGGATGTCTGCGAGTAGCGAGAGAATCACGTGGTAGTAGCACTAAAGCCTCGTCGTCTAGTGCGCGCTATGAAACTTTCACGATTTGCGCAACCATGGTGACAGAATGCGCAGCGCACTGGTAGTTCATGCTGACGAGCGTTCAAACCAATTCAAACGACATTAACGGGCACGTCGGCGCTTTATTAGTGGCTCATGGCACATCGGCGATCACGTGGCTAAGTTTTCATACACGGCGATCTTGCCACAGCTCTATGTCGGTTTTGTAATCAGAACGCGCAACAAGCGCTTTGATAACGCGTAGGAGGCGTCGCTTCATGTCGGGTATGGGCTACGCGAGCATTTAGGCCTAGCTTTACGACCGGTGTATTGGTCGACAGCCATTTCTCTATGCGACTGGCATCCCTTCTTTTTCTTTTGAAGAAAACAAAACAGGCACCCGTACGTGAACCCATTGCTTACGCTGCGCGGTGCCTGAAGCATGCATGGTCGGCGGACGCTCTGCGCGACTCGCGGAGTGGTGTGAGAGGGAATCGCCAGTCTATGTTATGCATTATCGGCAGTTCTACGTCAGCGGCGATGGCTTTCTATATTAAAGGAAAGAGAACAGGCCAACGCGGGCAGTGTTAATACTGAATTTTCGCGTGTCGAGAAGCGTTCGCGCCCGCCCCCCCCTCTATTCGATTGTCTTCACGCTCAAGAAAAAGTTAGGGGTTCCGCGGCCCTCTGGAAAAGCCGTTGGTGGTTCCTAAAGGCCAGAAAGCTTGAGAACCCCTGATCTATACCATAGCCATGTGTAGTAACGGGGTCGAAAGGGAAATGAGGGATAGAAGTGGTGTAAGGATGAAGAGGATGGGAATGAGATTCAAGCAGGTAAAAAAAAAAAGCATAGTACAGCTTTATCTTCAAAAGTGCGTTTAGTTAACACAGACACAGGATGAATAAAATACAGGACACGAAATGGCGAGCACAAACTGCCAACTGGTTTACTGTCTGCAAAAAAAAAAAAAAAACGTTGCCTAGAGAAATGGGCCTGTCATACGCGCAAACGCTGATGGTAATAAAAAGGACTGTCGAGGAATGGTGTTGCATGTACATAAGGGGAGAGAAAGAGAGAAAAAAAAAGAAGAAAATGAAATGTAAGGAGAGGCCGCAATTCGCGGAAGCAAGATCGGGTAAGAAATTATTGCGTAACCTTTGCGAAATCTCCCTCGGCCGCTGTTAGAACAATAGAAGGAGCACAAACACGAGCATCCTCGCCTTCTTTCATAACGTCAAGTCCCTCTAAATTTTCGCGCAGCTTTTTTTTTTCTCTGGAGTTGGCTACTACAGCAGTACTTCTGAAAACAGCATTATATGAACTTTTCTTGCAATGTGCCGCTAAGTTACTAGTGGCTGCTAGCTGCTGGCACGCGTAATGATGCTCTCTTAGCCTTAGACTAGCCTTATAACCTCACTTAGCATTATAGCTCTCCTCAGAGCATAACCATCATAGTATAGCTTAGCCATGTGTAGTACAATATAGCAAGGGGTGGGAAAGAGAAGTGACGACGAAGAGAAGTGATGTGAGGGTAAAGATGAAGAAACGGAGGAGGCGGAGGAAAGCAACGCTTATGCGTGTATAGTACAGTATAGCAAAGGGAGGGGGGGGGGGGGGAGAAGTGAGAGTGAGGATAAGAGATGAGATAATGAGGAAGGAAAGGAGGAGGGTAAGGGTAAAGCATATTATATTAGCGGGGGAGTAGAATAGTATAGCAAGGGGCTAGAAATGGAGTGTGAAGATGAGGAGGAGGGATATGAGGATAAAGAGAAGGAGGGAGACGAGGAGGGTAGAGGGTGCCACTTCACCAGAAATAGAACTTTTATCTATGGATTGTGTCACGTGAAATCGGGAGAGGAGGAAAGAAGTGTAAAGGGCTCGTTTTCTTTGTTATACACAATATTAGTTCTCATTAATGGGATCAGGAGTACCATTTCTCGTCGGAATTAGCGGACTGCGCATGCCAAATTATCCTACTTCTAGCCATAAGTTTTGAGAATATACTAACCATCCTCTTCAAGTCCCAGGTCCAAACCACCCAGGTCCAAAGATTGGCGCCTTACGCCTTGTATTGGTGTATATGCTACAAGTAAATGAAGAAGCGTCAGGCTACAGAAAGAAATTGTAAATTTTATACGTGATTTTGCCTGCGTTACACCAAGCAACGACGACAGCATACGATCACAGCATACGACAGCCTGGCTCCCTAAAGTGTTCCGAACCTAAAATGCTGGTAATTCTGGAATGCAGAAAATTGCATAGAGTACGATAGGTAATCGTACTCTATGCAATTTTCTGCATTCCAGAATTACCAGCATTTTAGGTTCGGAACACTTTAGGGAGCCAGGCTGTCGTATGCTGTGATCGTATGCTGTCGTCGTTGCTTGGTGTAACGCAGGCAAAATCACGTATAAAAATTGATAAACAGGAAGTAGCGAGAAAGAGAAAGACGGAGAATGAAGGAAAAAAAAATTGGAAGAAAAACACAAACAAATAGAACTAAAGAGAAAAAAAATACATAAAAAACTGAAAAATACAAAAAAAGAAAGAGAAGAGGAAATAAAGAGCAAACCGAAGAGAAACAAAGAAGGCTGCCCAGCTCCGCACTTTCGTCAAGATTCGCACCACTAGTGCAAAGCTGCCTTAATTTTTGTATTTGAACCGTCACTCCAAAAATCACTTTGAAAAGTTGTTCATAATTCCTTCTACGATGATACTCCACTGCCAGTTATTCACAAAATACGTCCACTTGCAACAACTTTAGAAGTTGCACTGACCTTTAGGTATACGTGGATAAACTTAATGTAAAAAGTATGTCACACTTATCCTACGAAGAACCTCTCCTTCAATATTTCCCGGAACGGTGCAATCCGGGAGTGCCGTCTACGTGAACGCAGTCCAAAGAGGTCCATTGTTCCGGCAAGGTGGCCTTCAAAGCTGTGGGTATGGGCTTGCGGCGTCCTGTCCGTGCTCAAAAAGTGAGCCGAGGGAACGGCCGACCGATGCGCTGTGGGACAGCTGAGCACCAAAGGGGGCAATGGGAGTGTCCCGCTGGCGGAGCGGTGCGTCCTCTTGGCATCGGTAAGCAAGTATCCCCTGGCCAACGTGTAGGCTGCTCCTTCTGTAGCACACAATTCGGCCACGTGCATCGACATTAAAGTCTACTAGGTACTAGAAGCATCTGCTACATTGCACTGACACTAAGCAGCGCGCGGCGCCTTTTAAGACAGCCGGTGCATGTGGCTTGCGCGAGTCCAAAAGAATGGGCATGTCTCAAGTCCTATGACCCCATTTCCATGGGCACGACCCACCTACGCGCTGCGTAACAGAATGACAAGAGCTTCCCGTAAGCTTAGGGCCGTCGTAACGCTACTCACTAAAAAGTTTCCAAAGCAGACAGCCCCAGCGGGCGTCCATCGAGCATCTATGTTTGGACTGGGTGCGCTACACCTGAAAGCACTCGAGTTTATTCCTGTTAGTCTTACCTGTATGCTTTATTTTACCAGTAAAACGTTCGTCACAAAAGCGCAGATCCAGATCAAGACCTATTTGATTTTTCTAATGTGCTTTTTTACCGTAGGGCGCCTACTTTCGGACGTAATAAGCACACCTCTGACTAATCTTTAAAGGCGCACGCTTGCTTTAAAGATTCAACTAAAAACTTCCTGTCATTCTGTCTGTCACGCAAAACATCGTTACCATAAAAAGGTAAATACATGAAACTCAAATTTTGTCGGTGCTGCTCGGTCTCGAACCTTGCCCCGCACGCTCCAGAACCAAGTGTACTAAGTTACGGGCTAAACACGCACGCCTGAAGAACGTTGAGATGCCAGAACAATATGAATTCGTGTGCCCGTGTTGCAAAATAAATGTAAAAATACATCGTCCATGAAGGCTTCATCGTATTTCGTTGCAGTGAAATAAAAGCCCTCTCCCTAGAAATTTTAAAGCCGACCAGGACCGTTGTAAAAATCATCTAAATTGAAACTGCTCAATTTTAAATCTGAGATGACATATGCCTTTTGTGAAGCCGTTCCTGACGCTGCCGAACCCTATACAAAAGATGAAAGACGTCATGTCGATGCCACCCGAAAAGAACATTCTTGGGGAGGCCTCTACGCTTGCTCATCACTTAGCCCACTCTTCAATGAGATTCCGCTGGCAATTTTTGTTTTCGCACAGCTCTAGCCTAGAAGATTTCTGTGAATATGCGACCAAGTGGAAAGTTGTCGTAGCAGACAAGTGTTTTATTCCGGGGCCCACCAAAACTTTGATGACGTACTTCCGTCACGGAAATACGTCAGCGAAATGCATGGGGTAAGATGAAAAAGAAAAGTAAACTACAAGAAACCTTACGTTGACGGGAGCCGCACACACGACCTCTCAGTCCGCGACGATTACTGACGGGTGCTCAACCCACTGAGCTAGAGTCGAACACATGCAGGGGGCCTCGCGAAAGCGTATTTTGTGTCTTACGCCTTCCAATCACAGTGCTATTGCTGTGCAGGGTGGTGTCGCCGGCTGGAAGCGGTAGAGTGAAGTAATCTGTGACCTCCACGATTAGCTCCGGAAACACGCTGCTGCCCGTTAGGCGCTGTAATTTTGTTAACGCCTCAACACACCGCGAGGTGATTGCTTTAGCCCAAGTCTCGCTCATAGCATCCAGCATCCATTCTTATTTAAAAATAGCTCTCCGACGATTGCCTGGCTGTCGCACTGCGTTCCCTGCTCGGCCTGTGAAAAACCACGGCCAGGCTAGAGGGGAGACACGACACTCGTCGCGTCACATCAAGCGGTGCTATACATGTGAAACACCAATAGACTCTATGTAAGCTCCCGTATATCAACGTAAAACAAACTTTCAACTACTTCTGTGAGGACACGTTCCATTTTCGTGTCATACCGACTTCTCAGACAGAGGTGTCAATCATTTTGTTTTTTTTTTCCTTGTTTTCACTCTCGGCTGAATTTTCCCGTCATGTCCCGTATATATGAATATATATGTATATATATATATATATATATATATATATATATATATATATATATATATATATATATATATATATATATATATATATAAAAGTAAATGCCACGAAGAAAAATACCCGCGGGTAACAGTGCGGGAGCGGGGGCGACAAACGCCGCTGAAGCGGACATCAAACGAGCCGGCCCACCTCCGTCGTTCCGAGGCGTACGCGATAAGATCCCCCCCCGCCTGTTCGACGAGCCGGGGGGGGGGGGGGGGGATACTCAAGAAGAGGAAACGTTCCGCGCGTCTTTAACAAGTGCGGAAAAACGCGACGGGGGCGGGGGGTGTCCCTCACGCAGCCACTGCGACCATTGGTTTTACGAGCGCGGTCGTCGCTCGCGCACGCGTTATCTCGAAATCTCAGCAGCCGACAGCGGGCGGCTGGCTCCTACGTGCTCCGCTCTCAACGCGAGGACATTGTGCGAACAGTGTCCCTGGAGCGTCCGTATGCTCTTAAACGAGCATTTTGTAGAGTTGCGTGAGATCGGATCCAAAAGAGTTAGCTGCCAGCCTCACTTCGATTAACATTAGAATTTGTTGCTATCGCATTCACTGCTTCACCCTTGCGGTGAAACTGTGACTTTTTTTTGCTATGGACCATATGTTTCGTCCCAATGCCACTAAAATACGTCAAATCTGTATTGCAGCTAAGATAGATATATCCCACTATCGTCAGTATTTAGGAGTAAAGTTTGTGTTTGCCTCCTATAGATTCTAAAAGTTCCCTTCGGCTTAAATTAGGTCGTAAAAGAAGTCAAAATTCCATCGAATGAACGATACACTACTCTTGTGCTTCCGTCAGTTCCGTCATTTGTTTAATGGGCGTAATTGCGCTGATTATACTTCTAGAGCGAGTAGTCCTTCCAAGCAAAAGGCACACCGTTCTGGACGGTCCGCAGCGTTTTCTTCTTGGTGCGTTGGTTGGTTCCTAGAAGAATGGCTCAACCCATCACGGGGTATCAGCTACGAATCACGTGGCAGTAGAATTTGCGAAAAGAAAAAAAAATAAGAGGAAAAAATGGATTATGCGAAAAAGATCATTTATAGGGAAGCAAAATTAATTGTGGTAATTCTGGGTTCTTTATGAAATGCGATTTCAACAAGAGGTAAATAGCAGAAGTAAATAAATCAGTACAAATAAGATAATTAAATATATGAAATAAATGAAATGCGAATATACAGATGTACAGGGGGGGGGGGGGGTCAAAAGTTCGCAGGCTACTGTCCCATCTATTTCTATGGAAGGGTCGCCTGCGAACTTTTGACCAACACTGTACGTATATTAAGGCGACAGCCTTTAATGTCTCATGCTCACGTCCGTCCGTCCGTCCGTCCGTCCGTCCCTCCCTCCCTCCATCCGTCCCTCCATCCGTCCGTCCATCCGTCCGTCTGTCCGTCCGTACGTCCGCCTCCCTCCGTCCGTCCGTCCGTTCATCCGTCTGTCCGTCCGTGTCCGTCTGCCCGTCTGTCCGCGCCGTCCGTCCGTCCGTCCGAGCCCTGGCACGGAGCCAGGTGACCGCCGGGGCGCGCAAACGGACGCCGGTCGCGTCGGACTTTACAGCGCTCGCTCTTTGCTTGCGTATCGTCGCTGTGCCCAGCGTTTGGAATCATTCTGACCGACGCCGTCTCAATGGACACAGGCGTTCGCGGAACACACTTTGGAATTTGCAAAGGGTCCGTTAATTTAAGCGCTGGAATGCGGATGACGTTTGTACGATGCGCAAAGCGCGAGAAAATACGAACGCATGCAAACGGAGGAAGATTAATCTCGCGTCTCAGTGCGATTCACGGTAAAAAAAATTAAACAAGAAAACACGCACAATTCGGTTTGTGTGTTATCCCACTGAGAGTGTAAAAGAAAAAAGACATGGTATAGTCAGTCGAATGGCTACACGCTTTCGCCGCACACACTTTGGCATGTACAAAGTGTCCTTCCATTTTTATTAACATAAGTATCTCAGTTGATCTTGGCATCTATTGAAGGCCTTCAAAAAATGCTGCGGCTCTTCTTCTTAGGTCGTTTGATGCCGCGCTGTTTAATATCCCTTCTTCTTCTTCTTCTTCTTCTTCTTCTTTTTCTTATTCTTCGTCTTCTCCTTCGGCCTCTTACTCGTTCCACTCGAGTTTTGCCCTACATCTTGTCCTTCAGTAAGTACCAACTGGCCCAACTAGAGCTGTGCACGGGCTCCGGGTAGCCCGAAAGCCCTGAGCCCGGCCCTCCGGCCCGCGGGCCGGGCTCGGGTATGCGGACGTCTTCCCAACTCGGGCCCGGGCCGGGCTCGGGCTACTCATCTCGGGCATCGGGTGGGCCGGGCCAGGTGCAAAGCCCGTATCAAACCAAAAAAAAAAATATATAGATGTTCTGTCGGAATTGTTTTCTAGCACTTAGCGATGAGCACACAGATCACCTTTGTGATTATTTATCCATACAATCATCCTCCTGTCCTGCATCATAGATAATAAACTGCTGGAAGAACAAGGAGTCTAATTATTGTAAGCTTGTTATGCTTGCGAAAAAGATATTTGCGATTCCGGCTACCAGTGCGAGCAGCAAACGGAACTTCAGTTCGACAGGATATGTGATGCACCGCACTTCACTGAAGTCCGGATCACTGCGCAGCTTGTTATTTTTACAGAACTTGTAATCTGTGTATACACATTAACATATGTCGTTTGCATATGTTTAACTTTAGTACACTGAATAAAATGCAACATGATCAAAAAGTGATATCTTGTCTCCGCAGCAAACTTTCATAGTGTCGGGCCGGAGCGGGTCCGGGTTTGTGTTTTTGTACGTCGGGCCGGGTCGGACGGGCTCGAAGCTCTTTGGGGTCGGGCTCGGGCGGGCCTGCGACGCAGTCAACGGGCCCGGGCCGGGCTCGGGCTTGAAAATTAGGCCCGTGCACAGCTCTAGGCCCAACTACTACTACTGAATAACTTTATTTGGTTCTGAGGAGGCGATGTCCCCTAAGGGGCGTCGTCTGCGGGCCGCGCCCACGACGGGACCGGGAGTTGAAACTCGACGGCCAGGTCGTGAGCCCTCTGGACGGCCCGAAGTTGGTCGTCCTCGTGGGGACTTGTGAGGAGTGTGTCCCAGTCCTTTTCTGTGGTTGGAGACCCGTCGTCCGCGCGCAACTCGGGGCATTGCCACAGCATGTGTTGCAAGTTACATCGCGGAATGCCGCATCGGGGGGCATCCCGGCCTTAGGTCGCTTATAAATCTTGCATAAACTGCCGGTGAAGGATATGCTCCTGTCTGTAGGAGACGGAAGGATAGTGCTTGTGGTCGTTTTAGTCGAGGGTGAGGAATTGGAAACTTTTGCCGTTCGAGACGATAGTGCTGACAGATTTCCTTATAGGTTTGGAGTTGGTTCCGGAGCCATTTCTCGCCCTTGGGCCGTGGGCCGCCCTCTCTCATGACGCGGCTAGTAAGGTCTCGCGCCTGGAGGTTTTCAAGCTCGTTGGCGTTTGGGACGAGGGGGGTGGGCGTCGGAGCCCATATGGCCCGGGAACCAAATTAAGTGCTTGGTGTCAGTCCACGCGGCACGCGAGAGCACGCTGGCTGCTTCTTTACAGACCGAGCCCACACGGAAGGCCTGGGCCGCGGTTTGGGAATCGGTGTAAATTGTAGTGCGGGTTGTGTTCGCCATTGCTAATGCGATTGCTACCTGTTCTGCGCGGTCAAGGTCTGAGTTTCGGAGCGTAAGTGCTGTGAGGAGTTCTCCTTGTAGCGAAGTTACAGCTGCTACATAGTGCTTATAATTGGGGTATTTTGCGGCGTCTACAAAGGCGACCGAGTCGGGCATAGCGGCTGCGGTCTTTAGTAGCGCGGCGGCGCGTGCTTTACGACGACCCTGGTTGTAGTCCGGGTGCATGTTACGTGGGAGTGGAGGTACCAGAATGCGGTCCCTGATAGAGTTGGGCAGGGTGCGTTTTCGTTGGTTAGAAAAAAGGGGAGGTGTGGTTCAGGTGAGCAAAAGAAATTGTGGAACGAAAGCACGATAGCAAGAGAACTGGTCCACAAATGAAACGGTTTGGATGGGGCCTTGTTGGTTGTTTTGGTCACGATTGTTAACGTAGCGCTGGCTTACTGGATCTGGCTCAGTTTCATTCGAACAGGCGAAGCATTTGACTCACTTCTGATTCAAAACTACATCTTTAGTCCATTTTACAATAGGCAATTGCCCCATTTTACTAGCAATTCTTTTAAAAATGAAAGATATTTAGGTGCGCGTTACGCTTCCGTGATATTTAGCCTTCTTTTGTTTCAGGGTTTTGCTCTTTTAGCAAGAAAAATAAAACGCCACAAGCTTCTCTGACCATGAGCGGGAAAAATTAGCTTCATTTTCTTAACTTCGGGCACATGCTTCAATTACCATGTTCCAGCTGTATATGAGGAAGTAGTAAATAACAACAAACTAAGAAAATATGATAAAGGTCGATTTCCATATACTCGCCCAGAAGCACACATAAAGCACGATGGTGTTCTCGTAGGCATGTACTCAATAGCTTATATGCATTCTACTCCATATTTCACTGAAATTGGTGATAATCTTGCAACTCTGCTTCACCTTTGCAATGCCAGTTCAATTCATAAAATTTACTATTCTAACGCTAATCACTAAAGTTTCTTTGTTATGTGCAAAGACAACACCACCTTTTAGCAGGAAATTTTATCCTTTGTCTCCATTACATTAAAATCTAATTTTTATGGTGACCTTTACCATATTTCCTTTACACGTTCAACAAGAAACAGTGTTCACTGGCACATTCCACGGCCGCGTACAAACTATGGATCATAGCTGTACAGTATTCCTTAGGCAATGTACTAAACGACTTCATTCTGACAGATGACAGCTTGGATTTAGGTAGAATTGCATGTCACGCGTTAGAAGTAATCGATTACTTGTAAACAATTACATTTTCTTGTATTTTTGTAACATAATCGATTACTTTTTTCTAAATTAACCCGTCGACTAATTCAGTTACATTTTGCTGCAATAGATTACTGGTAATAAGTTACTTTTTTTGCCCAAAATTAAGTTGTTACCAGTCTTCTGCGACAGTTCTCGTCCCGAAAAATATGCGCCCTCTCTATAAGGAACTTCCATCCTGTCAAGCCGAGGGTTCATAAAAAGCCTATTTTTTCACCTTGTCTGAAACGCCTTAGCCGAGCGCCAGCCACAGGGATGCTCGAGGCTTCATAGAGGACCCGGACGCTAGCATCGAAGCACCACGCGACTACGAGCTGGCGTGCAAGGTGTCCCTACGTTAAAACACTGCCCTTCCCTACAGCACATGCAGTGAGAGAGTGTTCAATGTAGCGACGACAACTTTGAATGAAGAATAAGCTACGACGAGTTTGAAAAACAACTCCTCTCGAAAGTTAACATGTAAAACTATATCACAAAAGCCACAGTAAGCCTGCCAGCCTTCATGCAAGCCTCCAGCCTTCTCTTTACCATGTAAACTATAGTGTTTCGTTGTAGTTTGAGTAAACTTGTGTTATTGTGTTCCGGCAATTAAAGTTTGAATCAATTAAGCATGAAAGGAAGAAATTGTAATTGTTCTCAGTTACTTATTTTCTGTAGCATGTACAGGTCTCTATTTAGGACATGAAAATTCAATTTTCAATACGATGTCTTAAAATTTTTTTCTATAATGACATCTTGAGTATTTTAATGTCTGTAGAGTTGGCATGGTGACTTGAAAATTTGCCTAAGGTTATAACTATATTTCTGTCTCACACGTTGCTGCCTTTGTGCCATAGATGTGGTGGGGCTAGTCGACCAGCAGATGTTGTAGTTTCTACCCAGCTATCCTCAGTATATGTAGTACATTTCTTTTTTAGGGGCGAAGCTCCTTAGGGTGTGGGTTTGTCCCTCCTCTGTAATAGTAGTAGTAGTAGGTAGGTAGGTAGGTAGGTAGCCACGTGTAGTGGAATGTACCCACTCCACGTGATAAAGATGACGATGACGCACTATAGTGAAATGCACCCACTACACGTGATAACGATGAAGTATAAGCGCGTTCCAGTATAGTGGAATGTACCCACTACACGTGATAAAGACGACGATGACGCAGTATAGTGTAATGTACCCACTACACGTGATAACGATGAAGTATAAGCGCGTTCCAGTATAGTGGAATGTACCCGCTACACGTGATAACGATGACGATGACGATGACGCTCATGACCATGAAGTATAAGCGCGTTCCAGAGCACACATTCTCTTTCTGCCATGGATGAAACGATCGAGCTTCGCCAACTCATCATCATTCACTTCGTGGATATGGCGTAATTTTTTGTCACAAATGCACCAATGTGGTGAAATAAAGCAAGTGTAAAAGAGGGCAGGTAAACAGTTCTTCGAATGCAACACCAGTAAACCTCCGCAGCCATTATCTCCAAAAACATGCATGGCCGTAAGCCTGCACTTTGAACAATGACGGAAAGGATCCGAATGAGTCGTATGGGACAGACTTTGCAACCCTCTTGGACGAGGGAGGGGTGACGCTTCCCCCCTTCTAGTGTACGCATATGCGTCAGCTTTATACGGCAAGGCGGCAAGCTGCTTTTACTTCGATCCGAGATCGTTTTTGTTACTAGCTCTGCGCGCAAACAGCAAACATGAAGGGTAAATGTGAACCCCTCTTCATCTGGTACTAAAGAAAGGATAAGCTACTTCCTTTCTGTTGCTATTATTGAATATATTAGCTTTGGTTCGAAGCTCTGAACTGGAGGCGCAATCGAGCGCTTGAAAGCATTTTAATTTCTACCTATCGGTTGTCGCAGAAGGCACCACACTGGCGATAATAGTGCACATGAAGTACACTATAGTGGAGACGCTAGCCTTTGTACAGGCAGGTTGGCAATTCACTCATATCGGCTGCATAGCGTTCATTGAGGTATCAATACGCATTTGCTTCTCGCTACTTTTTTTTCGGAATACCGCACGCACGTTGTTGCTACCCGCGATTACGCTCTCACGCGATAGTTATGATTCCTAATCCTGTAACTTTGTAACCCATACCATGCGGGTGTGGAAGCATGGTTACATGGTGCAAGAGACCGTTATCGCCAAAGAGCGTCACTGCCATCATAAAGTAAAAGCGAGCGCATGGTCAATAAAAAAATCCGGCAGATCCGACGCACTGTGGGAATCGATGTAATGCGAAGCAGCCAGGAAGGAGCAAATCATGCTTTACATAATTTGCATGTCATGTTTTACATGTTACGACCTGTCATTTGTGTTCGTCATACAGTCACGTCGCGATATACCAATTTTGGTGTATGTCAAGCTAGCGAACTGGACGCAAGCGCACCATGAGCGTGGCATGTAAATGGCATTGTAGATGACATGCATGCCAAGATTTTCATGTTACCACCGGCCACTTATGTTCGTTATACAGTCATGTCACTCTATACCAAATTTGGTGTATATCAAGCTAACGAAACGGCCGCGAGCGCGCCATGAGCGTGGAATGCAAGTCATGTCGCTCATGACATGTCATGATTTCCATATTACCACTTGTCATTTATGTTCGTCATAGAGTCATGTCACTCAATACCGAATTTGGTGTATATCAAGCTAACGAAACGGCCGCGAGCACGCTATGAGCGTGGAATGCAAGTCATGTCGCTCATGAAGTCATGATTTTCATATTACCACTTGTCATTTATGTTGGTCATACAGTCATGTCACTCAATCCCAAATTTGGTGTATGTCAAGCTAACGAAACGGCCGCGAGCGCGCCATGAGCGTGGCAGTTAAATCATACTTTTCATGACAAGTTAGTCATGATTTTCATGACATAACCAACCATTTATGTTCGTCATACAGTGATGTTATGCGATACCAAATTTGGTATAAATCCCATTAACGATACGGCCAGGAGAGCACAAAGTCGTAGGCGGCTAGATAGATAGATAGATAGATAGATAGATAGATAGATAGATAGATAGATAGATAGATAGATAGATAGATAGATAGATAGATAGATAGATAGATAGATAGATAGATAGATAGATAGATAGATAGATAGATAGATAGATAGATAGATAGATACGCTCAAAGTCGCCGAAGTTCGCTAAGAAATGCTTCGCATTTAAGATAATCAAGTGTACCATGGCGGAGTAGTCACACTGTAAGAACAAAAGAGTCATTGGACTCCATTTTTAGAATTCTGATTTGTCACACATATAGCGCTCTTTAAAGAGATACCTGAGACACCTCAGCTCTCTTTTGTAGGAATATGCATCCCAGGACTGCCTTTTTTTCCCCTTCTTTTTTTCCCCTTCGAGTCTATGAAAAGCCTGATAATAAGCGCCTACTGCGTCGCTTCGTATTTTTTCTGCGATATCACGCGCATGCAGTTGCCTCTTTATTCAGTTTTATGCGCTGAAATAACGAGATGGCGTTTCTCGCATACCATCAAGGTCCGGTGTACTAAAATCGTACTCATATGATTCAGTGACTTCTTCTTCGTTCAAAACAGTGCTTGATATTGCTACAGCCGCTGCAAAGAAAATTGATAGATTCAGTGCATGAATGTGAGCGCATCTTAACCACCAACTGACATATAACCATTGCACTGATTTTACATAGAAGAAAACCTTGTGCGCTAATACAGATGAGGCCAACAAAAATGACGTTTATTATCTGCTGTGGGGGCGCTAATATAAGATCGTGGTGAGGGGAAAGGGAGAAGGGAACGCATCAAAGAAACTTCACGCCTGCGCTGTGGACAGCCAGTCTGACACAGCAGCCGATACAACACTTCTTCCTCCTAAAAGTGAAAACGATCAACTGGCTTCCATGTACGCGTTGAGCGTCGTAGTACTTGAGCTGGGTCCCTTGAGATTTCTGCTTCGGTTGACTGGCGGGCCGGAACTAATTCGGGGGGCATGAGGATCTGCGAAGTTGGGGAACCCGACCATTCTCTCAAGCTTGCATCAGGGTGCGGCGCCGATTCTTGTGAGCTTACTGGCGGCTCGTCCGTACACACGTGTTCCACCGGGACCTGTGATTGCGCTTCCGTAGGCTGCAGGGGGACTTGATCAACATGCCGTCGGACAATCGTTCCAGGCGTTTCCACGGTGACCATTCACGTCCCAGATGTAGCTATCACCTGTCCTGGTATCCATTTGCTTCCGGTACCGTAGTTGCGCACGTGCACACGGATGTTTGCAGGGGGCACGCGTTCCTGGCTTGCACACGGTGCTCCTCCACCGGACTTTGGAAAACAGGTATCCAGGCGCGATCTGATCTGGTAGCCTAGAAGCATCTCCCATGGCGACTTCCCACTTTTGTGGGGCGTATTTCTGTAGCTTAATAACAGCCGCGTCAATTTGTGCTCCAATTTTCCTCCCTTCATCTTTCGAAGGTCATCTTTCACCGTTCTTACGGCTCGTTCAGCAACCCCATTAGATTGTGGGTGAAAAGGGGCTGTCCTGACGTGCGATATGTTGTTTTGCTGGACGAACGTTGCAAATTCACGGCTTGTGAATTGCGTCCCGTTGTCGGAAACAATCGTTCTGTGCACGCCAAACCGGCTAAATATGCCCCGTAAACAGTTGATTGTAGCCGTCGTGGTGGCTTGTTTGAGGAGGGATTGCTTCTATCCACTTTGTATGGGAATAAATTACCACCAGAACCATCATGCCTTCTATTGGTCCGGCAAAATCCACGTGAATGCGTGACCACTTCTCAAGCGTTTGTGGCCAGCTTGCTGGTGGTGCGATCGGTGGCATGGGTAAATTATATATGCAGTTCTTGCATGTCACTGACAGTCTCTGGATTTCTCTGTCCAGGCCCGGCCACCAAAACAATGAACGCGCGATAGACTTCATTGCTGACGACACTTGGTGATTTTCATGCAAGAGCTCCTGTAAACGTTTCCGTGCCCCGGCGGGTACAACAACTCGGTGGCCCCCAATAAACCAACTCGTGTGCCAAGGACAACTCCAGCCGGCGGTTAGAAAATGCCACCATGTCGGCCTCCATGCTTTTAGATCTTCTGGGTCAACCATGCAGTACGCAATCTTGATGCGCGCGAGCGTCGAGTCGCGGTCTGTCAGGTGTTGTAGTTCGCGCGTCGTTACTGTGCCTTCATCAAGGCTTTCCAAACAGAAGACATACTCTCGCGGCTTGACAGCGCGACAGGAAACCGGTAGTGGAAGCCTGCTGAGGGCGTCCGAATTCAGCAATTGCCTTCCGGGAGTGTACTGAAGCTTGTAGCGATAACCGCCGAGATATAGTGCCCAGCGTTGAATGCGAGCAGCTGCCATAACAGGCGTTAGGCGTTCGGATCTGAGCAGTCCCACGAGTGGTTGGTGGTCCGTAACTAGCGTGAATTCACGGCCGAAGAGGTAGTCCCGGAACTTCGTGACGCCAAAAACGAGAGCCAGCGCCTCGCGCTCTAGCTGCGAGTAATTTCGTTCGGCTTTCGTAAGAGTGCTTGAACGAAATCCGATTGGTCGATGAGCGCTGCCTTCTGTGTGGAACAACACTGCACCAATTCCATGCTGTGATGCGTCACATTCCAATTTCAGTTCTTTCAACGGATCAAAATGAGCAAGTACTTCTGCGTCCTTCAGACATTGTTTGGCCTTAACGAATGCTGTTTCCTGTGGGTGCTTCCACTCCCACCGTGCGTTTTTTTCCAGCAAGTGATACAACGGCGATAACGTTGTTGACATATTTGGTAAGAATCTGGAATAGAATGTCAACATGCCGATAAACGAACGCAATTCGCTCACATTGCAAGGACTCGGTGCCTTCACGACAGATTCCACGTTCCTTTCGGTGGGGTGCAGGCCGTGTCTATCTATTCGATGTCCCAGATAAGTTACGGATGGTTGGCTGATACTGCATTTGTAGTACCTCAGCTTTACCCCGTGTTCCCGGAAGCGCTGCAAGACTGTTTTCAGCCGAGCTGCGTTGTCTGCCACCTTTTCAGACACAAGCACATCGTCCAAGTACGCTTGCACTCCAGGAAGACCTGCCAGCATGGTATCCATTTTCCTCTGAAATATGGCCGGAGCCGAGGAAATACTGAACGGCAGCCTGTTGTAACAGAAGAGTCCCAGATGCGTGTTAATCACGCACAGCTTGCGTGCACCTTCGTCTAATGGCACCTGGTTGTAGGCATCTTTCAGGTCCAGCGTACTGAACATTTCCCCACCGCCTAATGACGCAAACATGTCCTGGATCACCGGAAGGGGATATTGCTCTGTTTCACAAGCTTGGTTCAACGTCGCTTTAAAATTTCCGCAAATACGGACTGTGCCGTCCTTTTTAAGCACGGGCACTATAGGAGTCGCCTAGTCCGAATGTTTCACGGGTGATATAATGCCCAAGGACACCTGCCGTTCCATCTCCTTAGCCACTTCGTCACGGAGGGCATGCGGAAGTGATCTCGCTTTGCAAAACTTGGGAACAGCACCATCCTTCAGCATAAAGCTGGCTGGGCGCCCTTTGATCAGTCCCAGTTCCTCCGAGAAGACGTCTGTGTATTCAGCGCGAGTGTTGTCGTGGCTGGTGGCTTGTATTGTGCCTGGTGCCACCCCTTTTTCAACTTGCAGTACCGAAACTCCAGCCTTGTCCAGCATGTTTATGAGGTCTCTTCCGCACAGGCTTGGTCCAAGGCAGTCTAGTACTACAAGCTTACATTCAACCGCCACGCCTTCGTACGTAACCATCAGTTGAAGTTCACCTAGTACTGGTAGTCTTCCTGCGTAGCACGAAAGGCTAAGCTGTGAAGGTTTCAACTTTGGCCAGTGCTTACAATGTTCTTCGAAAAGCTTCCGGGCTATGACACACACCGGTCATCCTGTGTCTACCTCTATTGTAAGCTCCACACCGGCCCAACTGAACGCCCGCCGAATCGGCAGCTCGAGCCTGTTCTTTCGTTCTGACATCAACGTCCAGATATGAGCATTCTCATAGTAATCTTCCGACGTTGCTTCTTGCACTGCTAATGCTTTTCCGTGCAGCCCCGGCGCAGCGGGTCCTGCTTCCCTGCCTCGGCGGCTGGGACACATTCTTGCGATATGCCCACGTTGACCACATTGATAACAACGCGCCTTGATCCAGCTGCAGCTGTTAGCATCGTGTTTAAAACTTCCACATCTTCCGCAATCCCGGTCTCCTGCATTTTCAGCGCTTTCTCTGAGATTTGTTTGTCGACGCGCCTGCATTTTTAACAGCGGTGTTAACAGCTGCAGCTGGATCAAGGCGCGTTGTTATCAATGTGGTCAACGTGGGCATCCCATCTTCGTCGCCACTGTTGAGTCGCCGCGGCCTACTGGCCACCGCACGAAAGGAACACACGTTCACACGCTTTGAGAAGGCTGGCAAAGAATGACGTTTATTATCTGCAGTAGGGCGTATTCAGTGTATTCAGTAGTATTCAGTGGAATGGTGATAAATGCATTACTCGAAAACAAGCCTGTTCCTACGGAACTTGCACTGCACTGTGTCGGAAAGGAACCAAGCAATGCGCCCGCAAGTCGAACGCACCAAAAGCTGGAACAATCGCTTTTTGCAGTTCCTCTTAAATTTCTTGCGAGCTGACGAAAACTGTCAGTGCCACGCGTTTTATGAGAACACAGCACCGTCTCTAGACACCGCAGGGCAAACGCAGGCATAAACATGGTACGTTTGTCCATAATATATATATTTCATGTTTCACTACTGCAGCCCGCGCGGAAGAAACGTACGTCACTGACAGGGGCGTAGCGAGAAATTTTTTCGTTGAGGTACACCCATCCTTTATGTATATTCGCGCGTGCGTTTGTGCGCGTGTATATACACTCATGCGAAATCAAAACTTTTCGAGGGGAAGAATTACAACAGCTTGGGTATGAGTAGCAGCTTGAGAATGGGTAGCACAACGGCTTGCACAGAAAACAAGCATACGCGTAAAATTTCCTGAAGCGCTGGCTTATACAAACGAAACTAATCCGCTCTCTTAGAAGCCCTAATATTGACACCAAATAATGGTGCACTCGCTCGGTGGGCCATACCGAGAGTACGCTCCAAGAAGCCGTACGTACGGTCGAGAAACACTTTTCTCATATGAATCTTGTACTATCAGAAAACAAGTCCGAGCTCCTTGTCTATCGACCCATTCGCATGGGGCGACGACCCAATGAGTGGGTACCAACCACGGAGCTCGACATATACTTGTTTACTCAGAGCGGCGCGGAAATCTCCCGCAAAGGCACCATACGCGTGCTAGGCATGTTCATCTCGGTTAACGGCAGGAATGCAACTACGATACAGAAGCTGCAACAGCACACCGCTGCCACCGTTCGGCTTATTCACAAGATCTCAGGTAGACAAGGAGGCATCAAGGAGGACAACCTCCTCCGGCTCTTCCATGCCTTCCTTTTAAGTCATATCAATTACGTCGCCTCCATGCACGCCTGGAGCGCTGCCGAAAAGGCCAAACTAGAAGTCCTGATTAGACAGACTGTCAAAAAGGTTTTGGGGCTCCCTTCTCGAACAAGTACCGTAAAACTTGAGGCATTGGGCGTACACAATAAGCTCGACGAATTAATCGAAGCACAGCGCACTGCCCAGATTTCCAGGCTTTCGTGCACTGGAGCGGGCAAGGCGAATCTAGCCAGAGCAGGTATCACCTCTCATCTGACCAAGGAGAGAGCAGCTCCTCTTCCAGACACTGTAAGGTCGACAATCATGGTTCATCCACTTCCACAAAATATGAATCCGGTACATAATCAGGGTAGAAGAAGAGCGAGGGCTAAAGCCTTCCTCTATAACTTAAACAGCAGAAGCGAAAACGCGCTCTTCGTAGACGCATCTCGTTCGGGACCGAACAGCTTCGTGGCCGCCGTGGTAGACATGAGCGGCCGCACCATTAATGCCGCCTCGGTGAGGACCAAGTCCGTCGGGGTGGCGGAACAGGTCGCCATCTCTCTGGCGTTAACGACTAGACATCCATCCCCTGTCTTTTCTGATTCCATGACGCCCGTCATGGAGTCAGAAAGATTTGGTTTGCGACGCCAACCAAATCTATTTGGCTGCTCACAGCATTCTCACTAACAGCCACAGTATTCCCTCATGAGTTGAAGTGGTTCCCCGCCCACATGGGCGCCTCCGTCGACGGCATCGCCAACCTCAACGAAATGGCTCACGCTCGGGCGCGAGGACTGATTCTCCACCCCGGGCACACGAGCCCCCCGCACATTGGGGGGAGGGGAGTGTCGGTGGCGCCGACGGGGACCCGTTGACCACCTTTCATGAGATAAATTCCCACTACAGATTAGGCAGGAAATCCTTTCCGAATCCGCACAGAGAGCTAACTAGGAGGCAGGAGATAGCCCTCCGACTCCTCCAGACTAGATCATTCCCGTCACCGGCCACTATGGCCCTGTATACACACATTTCACCTAACTGCTCGGCATGCGATCAGCTCGCCACCTTTCCTCATCTGATGTGGCGGTGCCCCCCCGCTTGCGAGTTTCAACAAGGCAGCATCACGTCAACCAGACGTACTTTTAGATGTGAAGCATCTTATGGCGAAGCTTAATCCGGTGGTGGTGGTGCTGTGCGGCGTGGCCTCCCTTACTGCGCATACGCAAACCCTTTCAAAAAAAAACCTCCTCTCCCCCCTCTCTCTCCTCTAGGCATCCCTCCCCGCGGCAACCACACCCTCACTGCGCATGCGCCTCCCCTCCTATGCTCCCCCCCTCTCTCCTCTAGGCATCCCTGCCCGCGCTCCCACTGCGCATGCGCGTCCCCCCCCCTCTCTCACCTCTCCTACGCTCCCCCCTCTCTCCTCAGGCATCCCTGCCCACAGCGTCCACACCCCACTGCGCATGCGCGTCCCCCTCCTCTCTCCTCTCCTACGCTCCCTCCCTCTCTCGCCTCGCGACGCCGACGCAGGCAGCGTCTGCTAGCGAGTTTCTTGGTTGAAAAAACCGACTGCTCGCGCTGCACAACCGTTCACTGTCCATCCCGTATATTTGGCAATGGATCTTGACCTCCAAGGTGGTGCCGGTGGGAGATTTCTCCTGTGCGTTGTTGAACAATAAAAATTCGCAGCGTGCGCGTTAACTAAAAGCGCACTGCGCGTCTCTGTGTCCAGTCGGAGTCTTCTGTCTCTCATTGCCCATTAGCAGCGATTGGCATGTTCCAGTAGGAAACACCGCTCCATCACTGCGTGCTTTGCGCCTCCTCAGTTTTCTCTCCTGCGCAACGCTGCGATAGCGCCAGCGTCAACGCCACCGCCAGTGTAAGCGTTAGCGCCCGCTGCTTCACGTCTACACATGGTTCCCTTTAGCGGGAGATGGTGTAATTTTTTTTAGAGTGTATCGCAAGTCCAGACCTCGCGCAACAACTTCGGGCGGTCCAGAGAGCCAGTGAAGCGATCGGGAACCTTTGGTTCCCGACCCCGTCGCGGGTGATGCCCTCGGTGGGTTCTTAAACCTTCTTCCCAGGACGCAAATAAAGTTCATCTGTCTGTCTGTCTGTCACTGGGGAGAGTGAAACCGTCGCGAGCGAAATGATTAGAACAAACCACCATAGTGTCCGTCACCTTCTTTGCAATGCAAAAGTTTCTGATTTCCGCCGTTCTCCGTCGCGCGTCGTCTGCATCCTTCGGGAGGTGATAGAACGATACGGCCACCTTTCCACCGCCATTCCACGCATTGCGGCACACAGAAGTGGTCCTTGGACATCGCTTTCTACCTTTCTTTTCGGGCTCGTGCGTGGGGCACGGCGAAAATAAAGGAACTATGCGGCCGCTTCTCAGCGTGCGCAACGTGATAAGTTATAACATATCTCCTCTCAAGGTTGGCCCTGTTAGTGCCGTTTCCAGGCACGGCCACTAGGTGGCGAGGGCTCAGTTGGAATCGCAAATAGCACTACACTAGTCACATTTTAAGTGTGCAATTATGGAAAGGCAGGCAATTTTAGACAAAGAGCTAAAGCGGGGAAGAAATCGTACAGTTCCGATAAGTTTACAGCACGCATGTCAATTTGTTTATTGTTGCAATCATTTAGTAAACGCGGAAGTTTGTTACAAACGATTCGCCGACCGTAACCAGTTCGAAAATGCGGATCATTCCATGCCTCTGTTCCTCGTATGTTATATGATGCTTCTTCGAATGCAGTTCTAGTGATCCCATGAAAACATGATTTTGGTGCTCCCAATGTTGGCGATATTCACGGCGCGATCTGTAGACGTATATATCTTTTGTTTTAATTATTTTAAGCTTTCTAATGAGCTCTACAGAAGGATGCACAGTTGGTACATCCGCAATTATTGTCAAAAAGAAATTTGTATAAGTAATAACCGCAAGAGGTTCGATCCTGTAGTAGTACCCCAAGCCAAATGGTAGGAGTTTAGTTACGAAGCGAAAAGGAAATTATAAATCAACAATTTTACTGGCTTCGGGATTAGATAGCGGTTTCGATTTACAATACCCGTTATCGCATCTAACATTTGTAACACTGAATTGACGTGCTCATCCCACTGCAGCCATTTTGAAGAATGCAGGCCAAGTACCTAAATAGAATCAGCCAGCTCTATCTGTGAGCCATCATAAACGAGGTTGCGTTTTGCAGAAACCTGCCTGCCAATATAATGAAAAGCCACGGTTCTCGTCTTTTTTGCATTTATATTTACAGGTTATTAGCTGTACGTATGCTTAATTACTCTAACACGACATTAGCACTGCTGCGGCAGGGACCACGCAGTGGTTAAGTAAGGATGATCAAGCAGAGGAGTGGCCAGAAAGAGTGCTCTTCAATGTGCGCCACATAAAAAAAACGCTACGTTCGGAACGACATCGTTTTGCTAAGATCAAACAGAGAGAAAGAGAGCTTTTCACGACACAATGAGGCCGCTGAACTGAGCTTGCTGATGGTCTGAAGGGTGGTGGCCAGAAGCTATCAACGACTGCTTCGTCTGAGTTAATCACTTCTGCCTGAATAAGGCAATAAGTTACCGACAAGAGTGACTACCGCACGAGGTGGGAGGAACCTGGTAGTATTGTTTTAGGAGGGTGACCCTCGCATTCCTAAACAATGTGATTCTGGGTAACCTTCATGTAGTTTGAATTTAATCTGCGTAAACTTAAATCCAATGGGGGCTGGCAAATGAATCTGTTTGTATTTGTCTAGAGATCGAAGCCTGTTCCCTCATTAGGTCTGTATGCGCGGTCGCGTATGTTTTGCCACGGCCACTTTTTGCTATTGTCTTTAGAGTAAGCGGTAATTTTGGTATATCATGCGATCTCTTCCTGCGGGAAGTCCTGCGTTGAGGGGTCCACCTCCCGGTTGATTAAACTTCGGGCAACCCGGTGGGCCACCTCATTCCCCGGATTACCCGCCTGAGCCGGCACCCATATAAGCCATATTCGATTGCTGCGTCATTTTTTAGGGTGTTCGCGGTTCGCCGCGATCGGCCCGACGCACCCACCATGAAGTTTGTGAGCATCTTTTTAGAATCACTCAAGGTGTAATGAGTTTCCTGGACGGTGGTGGCGCAATGGCGGCTTCTTCTGCCTTAAAGGATGTTTTACGGTGGCTGTGGTAAAAGGTTCCCCGTGGCCGTTGACTGCGTTATTCAGCGACAAAACGTGCATGCCGAAAGGAATAGATGTGTTTACTGGGCCCTTATGCGTGTCACGACCTCACCCGCTTGCTGGAAATTCACGACCATGTAGCGAAATACGTGAGCTTTAAGCACGAGCACACTGCTTTGTCTCGCTTAGTATGTGGTCTGCAGTGTCATTAAACATTTTTACATTAGAATAAAACGCACGATTGCGTTAGTTAAGAGTATACGCCACTCTCAGTGTTAGAGCATTAAAATACTAAAATATGTCGCCAGTACAGGCAGATTGCATAAGTCCTGCACTTTGTTTTCTTGTTTTCTGCGCAATAGTCATGGTGGTGCGTTCATATTTTTATCGCGATAGCAACTTTATGGGCACTCTCGGAAGGAGTTTCTGCTATCGGCGAGCGGTTTCGTATACGTATATAAAACGCACAAAGAAAAGTAGTCATGAAGAAAAATGTTTCTCAACTGCGCGACCCACGCGATTCGAAACTGCGACCCCTCGCTCTGCCGCGCGGCGCGTTGAAGCGGCTCAGCCATGAAGGCATACATCATCCATCATAAAACGGCGAGCTATTCAGATATAACATCTACCATCGGTCATACGAAAATCGCTGAGCTCATTCAACGTGGCAGAGACTTGTTCACTATCACTCGCGAGATGACGCAAAGGGCGAAAGTGCGCTTTAAAGAGTGTCGAAACCGCTGATCTTTCGCTGGAGTTGGGCTACGCTTCTCCGATCCAGAACTTTGACCTGTAGGTGGTGGCCGCCTGTGCTCATGCGCTCATCTCTTGGCGGTAATTTCACAGATGGCTCCTAGCTTCGTACATGTTGTGCTTTCATCGCAAAGTTTGCGTTGAAGCCATAGATAGCATGAAGGTCACTTCACTTGCTGCAGCCGCCGTGTTTGCTCTAACAATCAGCTTCTAGCTTTCCTTCGCATGAAAATCCACTTTGTTGCTATCACATCCACTGACTCGCCTTTCCGGAAGAACTTTTACAGCGAAAGCTGTATATGGCTAGGAGAAACGAAAAACCGCTCGGCATCTGTGTCACGAGCGGTCTCCATTGGCTGTGCTATCAGGTACGTCGTTCTGAGCGTCGCACCCAAGCTCGCGCGCCATTGGCTGGGCCGTGAGTGAGGTCGTCCATCCCGTCGCAGCAGTGGTGCGGTGGTGCCGTGCATCAGTTTCGACTGAGAGCTTCCACATGGGTAAGCCACGGATCCTACGAACTCCCGAACAGCGGACAACTTTAGAAGAGCGCCGACAGTGGAAACGTGAGAGAGCTCGCATTCGCCGGGCCGATGCTGCTGTCCGGGCACAAGAACAGGCCCGCGTCGCCGAGTGCCGGCAGCAACTGCGTACCGACGATCCGCGAGCCTTCCAAGCCGCGCTAAATCGCGAACGGGAATGCAGGTGCCGGTGGCGGGCGGATCCTGCAAACCACGCCGCCGAGTTAGCTCGCGATGTCAAACGCTTGTAGCAACGGCGCGCCGATGAAGCGGCGTTGCGGGCAGAACAGCGTCGACGTGATGATTGCGGGAGCCCGTTCGCCGGGGCGAACGCCCGCTTTGGGCGAGAGTTTCTCCAGCGGCACTTTGGCTTCGGCTGCGACGTCTGTGACCGCCTGTGGTTCAACCACAACCTGGCAACGATAATTGTAGAAGGCTTCAGTGAAGCGTCGGGTTGAACCCACTGCTAAACACCGGGGCCGCACATTTGAGCTTCGCTGGTTAACGATTGTACGGAGTGCTTGGGCGGTGATTTTTTTTTTAATGCAGTTTATATATATATATATTTTTTTTTCATTTCAAGAGCTGAAATTTCAGCGTAGGTTCTAGCGTTTCTTTCGTCTTCACCTGAGTGATATTGTGGCGATATCGGCAATACTGGCTTCAAACCGAATACTTATTCTGTGAGTCTAAAACAGCATTACACAGACCGAACGACTTCCGACATATGATTACCTGTCCAGCGCACCGAACTTCTAAGTACACTAATGCTAACCGTTAAATTACAATCTCTAACACAAATAAACTTCATGTGAAATCAACATCGTTGTTTCGAACGTCTAGAAACTTCTGAGTTGTCATTATTATCGCTTTTATTTCGGTCACTCAACTGAAGACACGTTATCTATTGCTTCATAGGCCGATAATACCCAAGTGTATTATGAATGAAACTGAACAAGCTGAACAAACTCTGATGAGGCTCTTACCTAGTAGGAGGTGAGCAAGAAATCTTGTAGAATGCGTTGGGCATTTCATATTGCTCCGATTTCCGAAGCAAATCCCTGCGAAAAATGAAGTGTTTCGCTCTTTTAAATCAAACAGCAAAAGTTTAAAATGCCAGGTGAAGTAAAAAAAAAACAGATGGCCGGGTTCTCAATACCATTTTACAGACGTTTACACGCTCTGTTTATATTACACTTAACGTGCTTCACATTCTTAGCACTTAAAGTCATAAAAGGAATCTAGCATATGGCTTGACAAGCGATATAACAACGTCTGAAAGAGCGAGCACTTCTGTACTGTTTTCTTTGCTTTGCTTTAGTCAGAGTAACAAAATTTCGCGTTCAAACAAAAACCAAATCCTCAATATAGTGTTCAAACGGGCAGGTTGAAAAATTCTGACGTAGTTTCAGTCACGTGCCCGCATATATCGCTATTGGTCGTGTCCGACATTGAACACATGGCCATAACGGGGATATTAAGGTTAAGAAATAAATATTTCAGTAGCGTTCCACATGCCTTTAGCTTGAGCCTCTTCTCTCACACGCATAATTGAACTCTTGGGCAAATAATGCCCCAAACCTTTAAACTCACATTATTGGCAGTTGGGCAGCACAACGCCCCAACTGTTCTTTGTTTAAAGAGGTCATGAACCGTTTTTCTAAATTACCACTGAATGACCTCCGTATCGGAGTTTATTGCCTCACGAATCGATTTCCCCAAGAATTTCTCGAATGAATAAAAAACGAGCGGGGTTACAAGGTTTTTTTTTTTTTTTATTTGCGTTCTGTAAGTGCTATCTCTCTTCTATCGTCCCGACGAACGCGCTAGAAGCTAAGCAGGGCGGAATGGTACGGGGAAAGAAGTTACACCAGCGCCCGTCATGAAACGCGATTGCTCTCTCCCGTTGTTATTTTTTTTTTTTTTTTTTTTGTGCAAATGTGCCTAACTGCATAATACTAGCTGACTATGGAGCGCTGCGCCAGCACGTGCCGGCACCCTGCGGGAAGAAGCGCATCTGATCCAAACACCGCGCTTTATTTATGCCGGTTATTGGCCAATAGCATGACATCTGGTGTTCGACGCCAATTAGCGGCCGTCGGCAGCTCCGAAGCGAGCGAGGGTGGGCCTCTGTATGAAAACAGGGCCGCTGAGAAAATGTAACTTCGCGCTACGCTTGTAAGCTCTCCTCGTCGCACACAAGTGTCAGATATGAGGGAGATAATCATAGTAACGTCTGCTGTCCGCAGGATATGTTTTCTCGGAAAGCTGGTGGGGCGGTTCATAACCCCTGTAAATACATGTTTTAGAGCTAAGCTTCACCTACATGACGATTACAACGCCACTAGTTCGAATACACGAGAAAAACTAAAATTATATAATGGAAAACGTCCAAACACTAGAAATGAATATGTTTCAATCAAATTTAATTCAGGAAACTTCGACAATGGGTGGTTCTTTATCGTGCACATTAATCTAAGTGCACGCGCCTCTAGCATTTCGCCTCCATCAAAAACGCGGCCGCCGTGGTCGTCAAGTGAAAGTTGTACGAATTGCGGAGCAGCTGGCCCGCCGTTAGTAGAGCTTGAAATCTGTGGCCTGCTAGGCTTATGTGTATCCAACATGAGACCTCTACGACGCCAGTGCGAGACATGAGACGATGGCAAGGCGGTTCTCCAAACTGCGCCGTAGTTAAAAAATAATAAGTCATTCCACTCTGGGAAGGTCGATCACCATCGAAGCTGTGTAGCACTCGTATTCAATTACTCCTTTCTTTGTATATTTATTTATTTATCTGCGTTCGTTTAATTTTCTTAGTTATTCAAGTTATCTGTTTATTTCAGTTTTGTGTTTATATATATTTATTTATTTATTTATTTATTTATTTATTTATTTATTTATTTATTTATGTCGCACGTACCCATTCTTGACAATGACAATTTTTTTGCGTACACAGGACCGCCGAATTTTCTTTTCCCATAGCCATACCAAGCTGCACTCTAAATGTACAATCGCGCTCAATATCAGTTGCATCGCGCTGGCTGTGGTTAAAGTGACCCCAAGCCTGCACAGCGACACCTACAAATACTAAATTGGTTCAGAAAGCACTGCTTATAGGGAGAGTCCAATTCACCAATTTTTTTTTCTATGTAGGCGCCACATTGAAGTGTTGGCGCCATTTTGAGTGCAGACAGCGTGTTGCAACTCATATTGAGCGTGACTGTACCTCCTGTGGGTGCTTAGCATGTAATTTGTCGCTCTTCTGAGCTCGATGACGTCGGTTTCACTCCAGGCCATGGCGGCAGCATTTCAATCCGATGAGGGTGAAAGGAAAGAGAACCCGTGGACTCAGGAATATGTGGACATTAAGGAACGCCAGGTGGTTCAAATTAATCTGGAATCCCTCACTACGGTGTCGCTGATAATGACACATCTTTGTTTCAGTCATATTGTTTAAGTAAACGCGTGGAATGAGGCTGCTTAAACGCCGAAAGCACAGGTTCCATTCGAATAAACGTTTAATTCACCCAAACCTATTTTCAGTTCAGATTTTTGAAAAATGAAATGTATAGTACTTTCAAGTTTGCTTATTTCGGCGTGGTTGGGCGATGCGCCCCTTGCAACGCACTCGCTTTGAAACCATCGCGTACTTGGAGCGCCTCTAAGCAAGCAGAATTCTCGCTAGCCGGCCTTTCGGCGGCGTTGTTTGCGGGCGGCTGAAGCATTGTGATTTTTTTTCAGTTTATTTAGGTGGCTGCGCGGTTGTTGTTTTTTTTTCTCCGTCTCTCCTACACTGATTTTCCCTCGCCCCCCCCCCCCCCCTCCTTTCCGTGCCGATCTGTCGAGGTGTCCTCTAAAGAGAGACTGTTACGGATCGGCACTTTTCTCTTCCCTCTTCTTAGAATCACTTAGAGCAGGGGCCTCAAACACGCGGCCCGTGAACTTCTGGCGTGCGGCCCGCGGCCCGCACATCGCTATGTTCGTCCCATATTTTTTGTATTCCCATAATAAGTACGTTCGCCAGCTACACAGGCATGACTGCTCTAAAGCATCGTTTTCGTGAGGCACCCCATGTGGTCACCACGTGTTGAAGCTTGACCGTGAAATACATCCATGACGCAGTTCGGGATGTCACCTCTAAGCTGCCAGCAATTAAGCAACTTAACGTATTCACTGATTCTTTAGCGGCTATCCAGGAACTCAAGAAAGTTCACAAGGCCATGGAAATCTGCGAGGCGATACACAAGATCAACCGCAATACAGCCACTTGCGTCAGGGTACGCTGGATTCAAGGCCATGCTGCGAACCCTCACAATATTGCTGCCGATCAACAGGCACACTGCCCTCCTAATATAGACCTTCCATCTATTCCCCTTCCACCTCAACCCCTAAACTCACTCCGTGCCCGTAAAAATGTTCTCCGGCAGGATACACGCGCTCTTATCCCCAAGTGTGTCTGCTCTCTCCCCCTTCATCTTACTAGGGCGGAGGAAGTCGTGCTTAGGAGGCTTCGGGCAGGGGTGGCCCTTACACCGGCTATCTCAACGTGGAACTGGTCGCACTTACCAGTGGGTGATACATGCCCGTACTGTTCTGTTCCGGTAATGCAAGCAGATGCATACCATCTCATATGGACGTGCCAAGGCTTACAGTCGGAACGATCCCGTCATCTCCTGCAAGCCGGCATTCGCTACAGTGACACAAACAGTTACAACCGATGGATACACGACAACACATTCCACAAGACACTGCTTCACTTCATACACAACACCGGCCTAACGGCGCACATTTAATACAGATATACACATATACAAATATTAACAAATATTATGCCTTAAGGGCAAGTCTATGTCGCAAATAAAAAAAAATTAAAAAAAATTCCCCATCTCCCGCTAAAGGGAACCATGTGTGGATGCGAAGCAGCGGTGAGATAATTAGCTTGAGCGGGAGGAAAGTCGCCGCTCTCATTTCACGGCTGTGGTCCGGGCGCTCATCACGGCGCTGCGCAGGAGAGAGAATGAGGCGCGCGCGCTCCGTCATTTTCATACCGCGGAACTACCGTGGCGCCCCCAGCGGAGTATGCAGCTGTCACACCACCTGTCGTTCCGTAGAGATTTCCTAGAGGAAAGGACGGGGGGCGACCGTAGGAGAGGAGAGAGAGGGGACGTGCATGCGCTGTGGGGGGTGTGGGACGCGGGAGCCGCTCCGTAGAGTAGAGGATTCCAAGAGGAGAGAGGGGGGGAGAGGACGCGCATGCGCTCTGGGGGATGTGGGACGCCGGAGCCGCTCCGTAGAGTAGAGTATTCCTAGAGGAGAGAGGGGGAGAGGACGCGGGGTCCGCTCCGTAGAGTAGACGATTCCTAGAGGAGAGAAAGGGGTGAGCGTAGGAGAGAGAGGGGGACGGCACGCGCATGCGCTGTGGTGGTGTGGGACGCGGGACGCACTAAGCCCCCCTCCAAACACATGCAAGCAAGATTAAGGAATGGGGTCAACCTGGGCGACAGACACCACCTGCCTAGCCACTGCTAAGCAGCCTCTTTGTGCTCTCGGCCATGACTCAAGGAATGGGGTCAACCTGGGCGACAGACACCACCTGCCTAGCCATTGCTAAGCAGCCTCTCTGTGTTCTTGGCCATGACTCTGATGACTGTGTTAGGGTTGACGGCCTTCATATTACTACAGTGTTCTGGTTCGCATAATGGGCGCTTCCCTACTTCATGAAAGTGGCCGGACGCGGGACGGGGACGGGGGACGGCGGACGGGGGACGGCGGACGGGGGATGCGGGAGGGACAGAGCCCCGAGCATAAGATGCTTCGCATCTAAAAACAGTATTCCAGAATCGGCGTCCAGATTTTACTCATTTTGCAGATTGGTATTCACATGTTCCTGGATGGAATCCTGGCCCCTAATCTTCTTCATAAATGAGTCGTATATGAGATATGGGAAATGCTTCCTCTTCAATGGTAGTGTTTGCTGACAATGTGTACGAACTAACCCCCCCCTACCCCCGATCTTACATTCTTGCCTGATCCGGCCCTCGCGGGACTAAATTGAGCGACTGCGGCCCGCTGTCTGAGATTAGTTTAAGACCCCTGACTTAGAGAGACAACGAGCAGACATTTCTCTCTTCTATTGGGCAATGAACCACCACGAATATTTGCTTTTTCAAGGACAGGCAGTGTCATGAGCAATTTGTCATGTTCTAGCAGCATTCGCGGGATATGTTTGTACGGGAAGCCGGAATTCGCAAATGGTAAGTGGTTTCCATGAGACTTGACGCGCTGAGGATCATATAGGCACGCTGCTCATGCAACACAGTGCGTGAGTAGCATGTTAGTAAGAAGCGCTAAGTAACAGTTGCTTTCTGGGACAGCTGACAAGCGTATACTCTACCTACGACTCAAATTTAGATGACAGATGAATAAAGTCACTTTAGTGTAATCGACACGGAGGTTAGTGATTAATTCAGAAATTTGGGCCAGTTCAAGGCAAAGCGCCTCCGCGGAGCAATCATTCTGAGCAGAAGTGGTGGCGAAAAATTCTAGTACAAGTGTGAGGTCGTGAGCGCATGTTGCAAAGACAGAAGGACTGTCCCCTGATAACTGCCAAAGTTAACGTGACCTGTACGCAACCCAACCACAGCGACTCTGTCAGCCCAGTGCGCCGTCTACGGAATTATTCCTCTTTTTAGGCTATCTGAGACCAACTGTAAACCCAGTGGAGAACCTGCGGGGGTACCAGCTGTGTGTTCTGCGTGACGACCATATACAACCCGTGGGCATGGCTAGCCCCTAAATAACTCCGCTTAAAAGCACAGCCGCACCAGAGTTAAGCGTGTACGTCGTTGTCTTCTAATCGTTCCCAGGCGTGATAAAGGATAAATTCCCCCTACTTGTATGGGCTGCCATCGCCATTGAAAGCCACGCAATAATATTCACTCGTTTACTCGTGAATACCCGAACAGCGGCAAATAATTCTGGCTGTAATGGATGCGCTGGAGTGAAGTGCGCTGTGGTACCGAACGTAGATCTTGCGCGCATGATTTCGGTCGCTTACTGATAAAAGTGAGGTAGTGGCATATATGCACTATCATACGCGTTCGTCATTGTTCCTGGGGCTTGGAGAAAGCATTGCCGTCAAGGCTAACGAAAAAAATGATATAAATCGTCTTTATCTTTTGCCTATAAATGTCCAATGTGCTCATTCCTAGTCATGCAAAGTAGCATCAATTCTTAAGGCCTAGAAAAAAATTGGCGGCTTATCTACGTGCTTCGCTGCATATGTCGTCGAAAGACGATAGTCTTCTGCCGGCCGTACTACTATGTTTTGCCTTGCCTCAGACAGCGCCTCCTCTATGTTGAATCAGCCGCATCTGACTGACATTGATAATATAGAGGAGGCGCTGCGTGAGATATGAACGCCATCTGGCAATGGCATCGGGAAACATGAGCTTGTGCCCGGAACCCAAGGCCACTGCCAGGCTTTTTCAGGCATAGCATCGCATTTTCAGCGCAGCCTAAGAAACACTATGGTCTTTAGAATTACGTATCTATGTATTTTCTATTAAAGGAACACACCATCTAATACTTACGTGTTGATGTTGCGCCTCGAATATGCGCAACATTTTGCTTTTTGATCGACAATGTTCACAAGTGTGAACGCAGCCGCTTGTGCAAGATGACTGGGCGTTCAGCAAGTGGTTAAACTTTGGCCGGGTGGCTGAATCGGGTGACAGACAGACAGATAGACAGACACACAGACGGACAGACCAAAATTTCTGCGTTGAAGTATCCCAAGAAGGACTGTCCTCTTTAAAATGACACACCGCGTTTGCCTAGTGCACGCGATCACCTGCTAGGCTCTTTAGCACAATAATATCAGTATATTGTAGTGGAGCTATAACTAAATACAGGCGCTTATAGCAGCTCGCCTGCTACGGATAATCACCTAAATCTAACACAACTGGTCACTGCAAAAAAAACTTTCCCATCTCCCGCTAACTTTGGGAACCGTGTGGACGCGAAGCAGCGGGGAGATAATCAGCTTGAGCGGGAGGAACGTCGCCGCTCTCATTTCATGGCAGCGGTCCCGGCGCTCATCGCGGCGCTGCACAGGGAGAAAGAATGAGGCGCGCGCGCTCCTTTATTTTCATACCGCGGAACTACCATGGCGCCCCCAGCGGAGTATGCAGCTGTCACACCACCTGTCGTGCGCGCCGCTCCGTGGAGGATTCTAGAGGACCGTAGGAGAGGAGAGTGACGGGGGAGGGACGCGGGAGCCGTCTGCAGAGTAGAGGATTCCTAGAGGGAGAGAGAGGGGAGGGGACGCGGGAGCCGCTCCGTAGAGTAGAGGATTCCTAGAGTAGAGAATGGGGAGTGAGCGTAGGAGAGGATAGGGGAGGGGACGCGCAGGTGCTGTAGGGGGTGTGGGACGCGGGGGGCCGCTCCGTAGAGTAGAGGATTCCTAGAGTAGAGAAAGGGGGGTGAGCGTAGGAGAGAGATGGCGAGGGGACGCGCATGCGCTGTGGTGGTGTGGGACGCGGAAGAAGGGACGGACTAAGCCCCCTCCAAACACATGCAAGCCAGATCAAGGAATGGGGTCAACCTGGGCGACAGACACCACCTGCCTTGCCATTGCTAAGCAGCCTCTCTGTGCTCTCGGCCATGACTCAAGGTATGGGGTCAACCTGGGCGACAGACACCACCTGCCTAGCCATTAATAAGCAGCCTCTCTGGTTCGCATAATGGGTGCTTCCCTACTTCATGAAAGTGGCCGGACGCGGGACGCGGGACGGGGGGGACGCGGGAGGGACGGACAGAGCCCCAAGCATAAGATGCTTCGCATCTAAAAAATCACAGCATATCCGCGGAGTGAATGATGATGAGTGGGCGAAGCTCCGGAGGTACATCATCAAAGACGTGATGGTGGTTGGTTGCATGTGGTCAAACGATATGCATGTGAGACCATATCGCGATGTCATGTCTTTGCATGGCATCGCGATCGTCATCGTCATCAGCGTCATCGTTATGACGCATAGTGGGTACATACCATGTGGTGGCATTGCGAGCGTCATCGTCATCAGCGTCATCGTGATGACGCTGATGTGTTGTATGGCACACTGACGTGTTGTATGGCATCGCAATCGTCATCGTCATCAGCAGGTGGCTACTACTACAAACATGGGACGCACGACCCACGGATGACTCTCGGCACGCCACATTATGGCACATCCATGTGGTGTGCCATAATGTGGCGTGCCGAGAGTCATAGTTACTCCTGCCATTTACCCGCGCTTTTTAGGGGCGAATGTGGTGTGCCGTGATGACGATGACGATCGCGATGCCATACAACACATGGCATCGCGAGGGGCGAAGCTCCTTATGCCGTGGGTCGTGCGTCCCTTGTAGTTTGTAGTACGCAGTAGCCACCTGCGTGATGACGATGCCATACAACACATGGCATCGCGATATGGTCTCACATGCACATCGTTTGGCCACATGCAACCAACCACCATCACGTCTTTGATGACGTACCTCAGGAGCTTCGTCCACTCATCATCATTCACTTTCACTCCGCGGATATGCTGTGATTTTTAGATGCGAAGCATCTTATGCTCGGGGCTCTGTCCCTCCCGCGTCCCCCGTCCCGCGTCCGGCCACTTTCATGAAGTAGGGAAGCGCCCATTATGCGAACCAGAACACTGTAGCAATATGAAGGCCGTCAACCCTAACACAGTCATCAGAGTCATGGCCAAGAACACAGAGAGGCTGCTTAGCAATGGCTAGGCAGGTGGTGTCTGTCACCCAGGTTGACCCCATTCCTTGAGTCATGGCCGAGAGCACAGAGAGGCTGCTTAGCAGTGGCTAGGCAGGTGGTGTCTGTCGCCCAGGTTGACCCCATTCCTTTATCTTGCTTGCATGTGTTTGGAGGGGGTTTAGTCCGTCCCGCGTCCCACACCACCACAGCGCGTGCCGTCCCCCTCTCTCTCCTACGCTCACCCCCTTTCTCTCCTCTAGGAATCGTCTACTTTACGGAGCGGCCCCGCGTCATCTCCCCCTCTCTCTAGGAATACTCTACTCTACGGAGCGGCTCCGGCGTCCCACATCTCCAGAGCGCATGCGCATCCTCTCTCCTCTTGGAATCATCTACTCTACGGAGCGGCTCCCGCGTCCCACACCCCCACAGCGCATGCACGTCCCCTCTCTCTCCTCTCCTACGGTCGCCCCCGTCCTTTCCTCTAGGAATCCTCTACGGAACGACAGGTGGTGTGACAGCTGCATACTCCGCTGGGGGCGCCACGGTAGTTCCGCGGTATGAAAATGACGGAGCGCGCGCCTCATTCTCTCCTGCGCAGCGCCGCGATGGGCGCCCGGACCACTGCCTTGAAATGAGAGCGGCGACTTTCCTCCCGCCCAAGCTAATTATCTCCCCCGCTGCTTCGCATCCACACATGGTTCCCTTTAGCGGGAGATGGGGAATTTTTTTTCTTCACCAATTCAGAGTATACATTTTACAATGTAATATCCGTGACGGAAATACGTCAGTGGAGCCGTGGTGGACCCCGGCATAAAACACTTTCTTGTTAATGAAGAAATATATGCGGAGATACGCTGTTACATTGTCGCAGTTAGAAAGTATTCTGTTTCCATCATCACTTTTAACCAAGTCAGGCATGGCATACGTCTTAATATACGCGTAGTTTATTACCCAGCCTTATAGTATCTCCCAAGGGCACATTATAGGGCTGACGGAAGTTCTCGCACAAGAAAGAAGCTGCAGCCTCAACTTCATGAGGCATAATATTAGCTAAATTTCATTCTCTGCAGCATGTAGACCAATAAAATATACTCTATAATGTGCTCCATTATGCTTATTGAGTATTAGTATTGTAGTGAAGAAGGCTGGCCTGAGCGGCATTGCTCAGTGCCTCAGCGTCATCACCATCGGCATGAGCTCGTGGTTGATGCGCTTGGCTGAACGCTGCTGACCGCTGCCGGTGCTCCTGCATTCCTTGACATTATACCTCTTAACAGCGAGAGGTACTGGGATCGATACCCAGTAACTCCACCACTTGTTAAGAGGTTTGGCACAGAGCAATGCCGCTGAGGCCAGTCTTCTTCACTATAGTGCCTTTGTTCGCGAGAAGAAGAAAAAACAACTTTATCGATTCATGCATGATGGTGATTGGTGCACAGGGTAAAACCCTTATGCCGGGGTTCCACTCGCTCCTGTGGCTGGGCTTCGGCGAGGCGTCGATTGCCTGGAGATGGTAATTTGCCAGTCTGATCTTCATAATAATAGAAGTCTTGGTACTGTTATCCTGGTAACCACGATATCTAGAAATCTGCGAATAGTTTAACGCCAAACAGATAGGTTTGTGAAGGAAACGAACGCATCCATTTACCGCTCACCGCCTGTGGTTGACTCTCCGCCGCAGTGCCTTACGCTGGAGAATTAAAACCTATAAGACGGCTGCTTTGGATCGAGACTTGGGGGGAGAGTGGCCTTCCCATCGCTTATGTGGGGTAACATTTTGAGACTTCCCGACCCCCCTCCCCTCATAGTAATATTCCGAGAACATACAATGCCCCTTGTAGCAGCCATCTATGAAAGGTCTTTCACTCCTTCTTCTAACTTCTAACATTCCTGCTTCTAACGTGTACAGGAAGGAATGTGTATTGGGTTCTTGGAAAATAGATCACCCTTCTCGAAAAGCAGCCAATTGACCCTCCTTCAACGGAATTTTTTTTATTGATTGAACTCGCTCGCGGAATGATCTGTTCGTTCATGCGTCAGAAAGGCTTTGCAAGTGTTGAGCTGCCCATCAGCTCCACGGTGCACGTAGCGAGGGCAACAGGTCAAACAAAAAGGCTTGCTACCGCATGGCACGAAAATGTTCGAAACGGAACGTGCTCAGCACGTGTCTGTGCACACTGATAGCGTAGAACAATCACTATTTGCCCTGGTGCCCTTTGTGAATATTTAGGCCTTACTTATTCACCGGCCGTTCTTCATAGCAACAGCCAAGAAACCTCAAGCAGTTCAGGAAGAAGAGAACAAACCCATAACAATGTGACTACGGGTAGGCATATCTAGAAACATAAGTTTTAAATGGCAAAATAAAAAGTTATCTGTCTCCTACAGCGAACATGCCTTGTGCTAGCATCACAGAGTACACATGTAGACAAAATTTCTGGTGGCAAGACATCCGACAGCCCCGCTATGTTGTAACGCAGACGCACACAGTGGCAGACACATTGAAAATAATGACAAAGTTCATTGTTTGTATTAAAGCTTATTAAAGCCAGCATATATATATATAAATATATATATATATATATATATATATATATATATATATATATATATATATATATATATATATATATATACGAACTGTAGTGAGCGAGACAGACATCATCTGTTAGTCGGGCAAGCTGTTCTAATCGGCCTCTTCTACTCTGTCCAGCCCGTCCCCGCAGCTACCGTGCCGCTCTTCATTATATTCGGCTACACTGCGGACCTGAAAAGAAGCGACACGTCATTTGGCTGTAGCTGTCTGAATGTTTTCTTCAGGCGCGACACATGCACTTCAAAATTACTTCTTTTTCGCTTATCGATAGTGAAGTTCTCATCTGAGGTGCTCACACGCCAGGTATTTTCTCTTACGCGCTGAGTAATTCTTAATGACCCGTCGAACTTAGCTAATAGCTTCTTGCCCGGCCTGCTGCCTCCCCTTTGCATCCACACCTCGTCACCGTGTCATCGATGTGACTATAATAATAATAACAATATATGGGGCTCTACATCCCAAAACCACGATATGATTATGAGAGACGCCCTAGTGGAGGTCTCCGGAAATTTTAACCATCTGGTGTTCTTTAACGTGCGTTGCCATCGAACAGCACACGGGCCTCCAGCATCTCGCCTCCACCGAAATGCGACCACCACGGCCACGATCGAACCCGTGACCAGTCCTGAGAACGACTAGGATGTCGCCCCCCGTATAACACGCAGGCTTGATTCTTCAGTGGGCCTAGCACTGAATTCATCGCACGCTGAAATGTACTAGGGGCCATTCGCAGTCCAAACGGCATGTGGTTGAATTCATAGAAGCCCGAAGTTCCGCGAAAGGCTGTCTTACATTGATCTTCCTCCATGACATCGAACTGCCAGTAACCTGCGCTTAAGCAGAGTGACCAAAAGAATTTGCAGTGGCGTATTGTATCAGCAGTTTCATCAGCGTTATTGTATCAACGTGGGGTAAAGTGTACGAGTCAGGCATTGTGTACTTCTTGAGCGGCTTGTAATCCACGCAGAAGCGTAATGATCTGTTTTTCTTCCGAACAAGGACGACTGGCGCTGCTCAGGGACTCGATGACTGCCTAATAATGCCAGCTGCGAACATTTTGTCTACTTGTTCTGCGATCGCTGCCCGCTCTTGTTCAGCGTATCGTCGCAGTGGTACGCATATTGGCGGATGGTCTCCCGTTGGTATACGATGGAGAAGCAAATGAATGCCTGCGAGTTCTGCTGTATTGTTAGCGAACACTGAATGATGGCGAGCCAGTATAGAAGATAGAGTAGGTGACATGGACTGCTCACCTGTCGGCGGTGGCCGGGTTGTGGCGGTAGTCCCAGCTGCCGAATGCCGGAGCCCCACGTGGCCGTGATGTATGGTGAGCTGGATCTCATCAGATAGCAAGAAATCTGATTCGGGGATAATGTCGGCCGGTAGGTCATCAAAAACAGGAACAGCTGGAAGAACTTTAGTCCCCGCTGACGTCCGGACTGAAACTTTGAGCATGCCCACTTGCATAGCACTTTCTCCAAGTCCGCAGAGTGGAGGTTGCGTCCACGGCCGGATAGTCTCCGGAGCATGACGTCGGTGAAGCGCCGTCCATTCCGCGCCGGTATCCATCAGAGCAGATAAATCACTGATTTCCTGGAAGTGAACTGACATGCAACGAATTTGACACGACTGGTAATGCAGTGTTGTCTGCAAAGGTTGACGACCCTTCTTAGAATTGTGGCCGATGCGACCGCACTTGAAGCATCCATGTCGCGTTGAGGAAGGCGTTGAATCTTCAGTCTATAATGTGGCGAAGCTCAGACGATGGCGACTGTTCTGCTTCAGTTCGGCTGCCTTATGAGCGAAAAACTGGATCGACGCTTCAGGTGACTGGGAAGATAACATGGCAGCATGGGAAGAATCAACCAACCCATCAACAACGTGCTGGCGGGCAGCAGGAAAGATCCATGTAATGCCACATCTGTCCAGAAGCCTGAGCTTATCGTAGACGTATTGACGCACGTCTTCAGAGGGGAGCCTGCCAACGCGATCGCATGTGCAAGTGGTCGTCGTATACGGAGGAAAGTGAGTGGAAGGCAGTGACAGGGTTGCCGTTGGTGGCTACTTTGCGCCTAATTGGCTATTTTCAACCCCGTCTGGCGGCAAAAATTTGCAGTTGGCGCCATGGCTATTAACGCGATAGCGTTAAAGAGCTCGTTTCGCAGAAATTCCGGCGTCGGCGTCGGTGTCGGCGTCGTTGGTTGTGAGCGAAAAATCGTCATCCTGTCCGTGACCGAAAAATCATCATCTTGTCCGTGACCGAAAAATCGAGAAAGATGCAAATAAAACAAATAATAAAAATTTTCGGGTCCGAGTGAAGATCGAACCCGGGTCGTCTGCGTGGCAAGTAGGTGTTCTACAACACAACCATGCCTCTGGTTGGAAATACTGTGAAAATAACTTCCTCTGCTTGGAAATGCAGTGAAAATAACTTCCATGCCTCGCAAACGCAAGCGTCCTTTATATAGGCGTCGCAATATAACATGTAATATCCCAGGAATATTGCGTGGTACAAGCGTACATTGCCATCGGGCGTCAGAATATGTGACTATCATAACGATTTCATAGTTTCAAGCCCGCCACCCATTACAAACGGCACACACCTTACTGCGCGCATTCCCTTAACACCACGTAGTGGGTGCATTGCAAGTTCGAAAACATTTCCCACATTTGCCGCGCATAATTGCTTCTGGTTTAAAGCATACTACCCATTACACAGTATGCACTAAGTGATTGAAGTAGGCACTAGGGACGGGATATCGCTATCGCGTCCAACTCTTAAAGGCGAAGCTTAAGAGTCCCCCAATTTTTTTTCTGGCTACTTTTAAAGTGCTGATTTGGTGCATTAAGCAGCCATTTTTTCTCTTTTTTGCCGACGAAATACATTGTTTTTAAGCTGTTCTCTCGCTTCAGCGGAGGCGT
Organism: Rhipicephalus appendiculatus; assembly: GCA_030522465.1. NCBI lineage: Eukaryota > Metazoa > Arthropoda > Arachnida > Ixodida > Ixodidae > Rhipicephalus > Rhipicephalus appendiculatus. The sequence goes on along the minus strand of JALIZH010017221.1, from coordinate 26,074 downwards.
ACGGTCATCCTCCACCCACCAGTAGGCTGGTGCGCATCGAGGCACCCTTACGCGACGCTTAGCGCGTCTCCAAATGCGGAGTGGCGAAGTTGCGTGCATGGTGACGCACAGGGGAGCAGCTCGGTGCTCAAGCTTCCCGCCATCTATTGTGAAGCTACGCGCAGGTTTTACGAATAATTTTGATGCGCAGTGCGTGTTCTCGCGTAAACTTGGGAAAACAGACATCTGCAACAAAATTTAGCTGGCATGTTCATCTACAACCAGAATTTGGTCTGCAGCTTCAACGAAAATCTGTTTCAACTTACATGTTCCCACTATCTGGCTGGCTGGAATATTCTAATATTACATTGTCTCTGGCAAGAACACACATTTTCTACATAAAATTTATGCACGCGTTATAATTGTACCAAGATTTGTTCATTTAATTTATTTCCAACTTATCGGGGGCGCTCTATGGTCTTACTTGTTCAAAATTGTATTATTTATTGATCAATACTAAAGAATCTGCTCATAATACTACTTCTGTTCCATTTGGCTACAAATTTGGCGTGATAATATTAAATGGCATGGCTTCTTTGGCTACTTTTGGCTTGAGTTCTGGCTCCTTTTCAAGTCCACCCAACGGCAACCCTGGGCAGTGACGAAGACTGTAATCCAGTCGCTCCAGGAGTTGTACTTGCAGCCATCGTATTCATGCCACGCTTCGTCGGAATCGCACAGTCGGCTTTCGGCTAGCGATAGCTTTACGTCGTCCGTCCAAGCATGTCGACGGGCCAATGAATTGATCTCGTACATCGAGACGGCTCGTTCTTGATCGACGCCACTAAATTCGGGAATTTCGGCGAAAGATGGTGAAGGAAATTCGGTGCGTGCACAGGCTGCTCTGTATGAGACGGGGGCGTCTTCAAAACTGAAGTTTTATAGCGCACGAAAAACGCAGACTGTGACAGGCGTGACGCACACAGGCGCTAACTTGCAACATTGTTTATTTTAAAAACAGGGAACCACATATATAGGCAACATCGCTTTTCTACAATCATCATTACAAGCACTCTGCCAATTCAGCTTGCTCTGCGTGGATAGGCTACCTCCTTAGAGGAAAGGGCAATCGACGGTTTGAAAATACACTTATATGCCAGCCTATCAATCAATTCAGCCTCGATAATTTCGCGGGTTAGCTGACCTCCACTGGCACTGATGATTGTAAATTCTTAATAATGGGCATGCATGTGCTGTCAACATTGTCACTTGCACCTGACTTACTGCAGTGCCTGCAGTCAGTATCGAGGCACCCACCCCTTTTTTTCATTCACGTTGTATTGGTGTTCCTTTAAACGCTCGTTGACGCGCCGTCCACTTTGACCTACATAATTCTTTCCACATGTTAATGGAAGCTTGTACACTACAGCATCATTACATTCTAAACCTGTTTTTATGCTTATTTGGGCACCCCTGCTTCTCCGATGAAGCAGGTCTGATTAGTCTGCACTAACTCTGCAATTTTGTGGGAGCCGAAAACAATATTTTAACGTTCACACGTTGTCCTATCTTTTTAGTCGGTGTGATAATCCATGTATATACGGAATGGCAGCGACCGTCCTCGTATCAGTTTGAAGCGGACTGGCGGCAGTGTTTTTTAATGAGTTCAACTTGAGAAGGCCCTCAGCAACGCTGACAAGCACATGCGTATGATAACCCGCGGACCGAAGACGCCCAATTTGTTCATGGAAACTTTCGCTCATGCGCTCAGGACATGACTTGCGTAGGGCGCTGAGCAAGCAAGTCTTCGCTATTCCCCTCTTAACCAACTTGGAGTGTTCCGACTGATACAGAAGCAGTGGCTTGTTGGCGATAGGGTCGTACTTTCAGTGGATGCATTCGTCATGGAATAAAAGCCTGATGTCCAGAAAGCGAATACTACCGTCATCCGGCAACTTATGTGTTACAACCCGAGGAGATAAGCCCTCGCGGGCGGAGGAAAGAGCGTTGGTCGCTAAAGAATCAAAACAGTCAGCGATGCAGTCAAGAAACATTAAAAACCAGCAGTTGTTCCATGTACTAATACAACCGATGAGAGAAGGTCCTTGAAAATGGGACGCACGCAGCTTTCGGCGCGCACGGCGTTTCCTTGTCCAGGCAACGGACCAACCACTGGGCGGACGACAGGGTGAATCGATGGTTTCGCGCATTTGCCGGTTTGAGGGCAGAGGGCAGAGTCGAAGAAAGAGGGAGACTAATCTGCCTCCGTTTCGCATGCGTTCGTATTCTCGCGCTTTGCGCATCGTGCAGACGCCACCCGCGTTCCAGTGCTCATACCGCTCATTTATTCTCCCTCGTGAGAGGGAGACGCCACAACTGGCAACATGCCGGGGAGCTTCAACGGCGACGGCGGGGTGCTGGCCTAAAGGGGTCCTCTAACGCTTCATAACATCGGTGCTGACTGCATCAACACGTAGTGGCGCTCGCCAGAACTATTGCGGGCGGAAATGACGACGGATGGCGCAGGCCTGTGATTGGATAAATGTAATGTAAGATGTAATTGCGGCGTTGGATCAAAATAAAGAATATTATTGCATTTCTTTTTTGTTTAGCGCACTTTTTCACTGAACGAGGAATAGACTAAAGCTCTCCGAACTTTTCAACTTGAAAACTGCAGCGCCGCGAAAGAATGCGCAGAACGCCACGGTACTCAAGGAAACGCGCAGGGAATGCTCCAGGCGCCGTTGTTTGAAGAAACTGAATGTAAGAGCGTTGACAGAGACGCCGTCGCAAGATAGACCACTAAAACTACAAAAAATTATAGAGGCGTTCGCGACTTGTTTCGCACGTGCGGTTTACTCTTCAAGCACCACATTTTAGATGTGAAACATCTTATGGCGAAGCTTAATCCGGTGGTGGTGGTGGTGGTGGTGGTGTGCCGCGTGGCCTCACTTACTGCACATGCGCGAACCCTTTCAAAAAAAAACTCCTCTCCCCCTCTTTCTCCTCATCCCTCCCCGCGACAACCACATCCTCACTGCGCATGCGCCTCCCCTCCTCTCTCTCCTCTAGGCATCCCTCCCCGCAGCGTCCACACTCCCACTGCACATGCGCGTCCCCCCCCTCTCTCCTCTCCTCTCCTACGCTCCCCCATCTCTCGCCTCGCGACGCCGACGCAGGCAGCGTCTGCTAGCGAGTTTCTTGGTTGAAAAAACCGAGTGCCGACGCGATGCACAACCGTTCACTGGCCACCCCGTATATATGGCAATGGATCTTGACCTGCAAGGCGGTGCCGGTGGGAGATTTCTCCTGTGTGTTGTTGAAGAATAAAAAAATTCGCAGCGTGCGCGTTAACTAAAAGCGGACTGCGGGTCTCTGTGTCCAATCGGAGTCTTCCGTCTCTCATTGCCCATTAGCAGCGATTGGCATGTTCCAGTAGGAAACAGCGCTCCATCACTGCGTGCTTTGCGCCTCCCCAGTTTTCTCTCCTGCGCAACGCTGCGATGAGCGCCAGCGTCAACGCCGCCGCCAGTGTAAGCGTTAGCGCCCGCTGCTTCACATCTACACATTGTTCCCTTTAGCGGGAGATGGTGTAATTTTTTTGTTACCTTCGCAACGGCGTCTCAATACGTTGGAATTAACGGGCAATATGGCACGCAAGCTTCCGGTACGTAAGAGCTTTCAGTTAATTTCATTGGCGAGTCCTCCAACGTCACAGGGCGAGGGAAAGGTGGTCAGGTGACCTCACCAAAAATCGAGTTGAGGGCAGGCGTCCATTTTATTGTGTTTTGAATTTTCTAGGCTGAATAACTTCGCAATGCGTGCCCGTATCACTGCCATTTTTGCTTCACTAATTCCTTCTGCCTTGAGTCTACACAACCCGCTAGTAAAATATGTAAAACAATGAGGTCTTGAAAAGTGTTGGAGGGCCCCTTAAGGAGCTTCGCTCCTAAAAAATCATCGGCATATCTAAACATTCTATTAATCTTACAATCTGGGACCCGAGCCCACATGTTGTTGTCAAGTTCTTCTTATAATAAATTGCTCAGAATAGGCGCAATACAGGAGCCGATACAAATACCCTGCTTCTGTATATAAGGCTGTTCTTCCCAAAGAATAAAATAGATGGTAGATAAAAACTAATTTTAAAAATTGCCCGTTTTTATCCCAGTAGCGTTTTATCCCGGTAACGTTGCAATAACAACATTCGTTGGCAGAGTATTTAGATGTTCTTACAACAACCCATTTAAAATGCCGGAAGGTAATTGTTTGACCTGATTCGGAAAGATATCGTGGTAAACAATGTCTACAGAATTGTGTTCCGTAGTTCATCCGGCAAGCTGTTCTATTCCGCCTCTTATACGCTGTCCAGCCCCGTGCCGCACAGCTGCCGTGCCGCTCCCCATTACAATATATCATTAACGTGTGTTTGTGTGTGTGTGTGTGTGTGTGTGTGTGTGTGTGTGTGTGTGTGTGTGTGTGTGTGTGTGTGTGTGTGTGTGTGTGTGTGTGTGTGTGTGTGTGTGTGTGTGTGTGTGTGTGTGTGTGTGTGTGTGTGTGCGCGTGTGTGTGTGTGTGGTGTGCGCGTGTGTGTGTGTGTGTGTGTGTGTGTGTGTGTGTGTGTGTGTGTGTGTGTGTGTGTGTGTGTGTGTGTGTGTGTGTGTGTGTGTGTGTGTGTGTGTGTGTGTGTGTGTGTGTTTGTGTGTGAAACCTCCGAAACCTACCGTCCCGCTGGCCGCTGTCTGTTAAACCTCCCCATTGTCACTGTCGTTTATGACATCCGTGTTTTATGTGACATACCTGTGTGGGCGTACATAAACATCGTTCAGAAATGCATCTGAATGTCTCTTGTGCGTTTCCTATCATGTTTAAAAATACTTGGACTATACAACAAAAAACTGCGGTACACAGAACTCGGCGAGCCATCATCTTTCACCAGGAAGTTCATATTGACTCACAATTCATTTCCTAATGTTCGCTAAAAAAACGCGGCTGTTATGTGACACTTCAAGTGCATTACCTTTCGCATATGCAATGGTGTAGTTTTTATTTATGTGAGGTTTCAAAATATCCCCTTCGAGTGCGATTGATCATGCACTGTCGACGAATTCGTCAAGTTCACATAACACAATTCCCAGGCACTCAATATTACATTCCATGAAAGAAAATGAAGTAATCTGATGTTCTGTGTGAGTTTCAGCAATTAATTGTAATTTTCATGTCATTAAAAACTTGATCATTCTGAAGTCAGTCATGTTTCGTTTTGGCGTAAAAAAGAGTGGAATCACAGGCTCCTGATGTCAGCGCAATTAGTTTTTCGTTTTATTAATTTATACAAAAGGAAAGTAATACTTTTGACATTGGTTCTGGAACGCGGCACGTCGAACGACCCATGGAAGATCGCAGTGCCTTCTCCAAAGTGATTGGCTACGGTCATACGCAGCAGACTGAGGTTAAGTGAAGTAATATTTGCTATGCAGAAGGTTCAATTCATCTAATTAACGATGTATTTCGTTCTCTTTTGGCCGCAAGTTGACAAAGCTATCATGACAAATTGCGTACACAAACATAGCCACCACCGCTGAAGGGGATATGCCATAACTTTTTCAAGATCCGTTGTTTCTATTTTGAACAGTTCTACCTTTATTTTCTCGTTTTTGTCAGCGTCACTTGTCTAATTAAGTTGTCCTTTCTACTATGTTCATAGTGGCAAAGTAGGTGAAATGCACTGCAAGCTTCACTTGCATTATCCAAGGTTCAGCTGTCCCCTTACATTCTTGAAAAAGCCCAGGGTGTTCTGAGGGATTTCAGGCATCTGCGCTATAGGGGGGCAGAAGTAACTCAGCATCTTCCATGAGACATCCCCGCTTGTGGCTATCCGCTTAATCGTGTACCCCTGGTAATATTGTTACCGTGTACGCAGTTTGGGTATGCGCATCTGTGTATCGGGGAACAATATCTATCTTCTGTGTCTTAGAGAATAAATACGTGGATCTGGCTATATAAGCTACTTAACTTTCAAGCTTTTCAATGCAGATTCGTGCACCTTATCATGAATAAGGAAAAGTTCACATATCTTACTGCAGCGTCATAGAGTACTCTCAGGACAGCCGCCAGCAAATTCTTGTAAAAAGATCATGCGAATTTCGCTTTAAAGGTCAACTCTAGCGTCGTGCCGAGGACGTACATTTCATCAGCATTCTTTCACGTGCCCTAGCTATTATACGTCATAAGGCTACCAAGTCACCGGCAATATAATCAGTGATCTTTACAAGGCGTTAGCCTCCGTTCGAGTTTCTTAAATGTTAACAATCTCTCCCTTCGTGCGTGAACTTCAAGCGTTACTCCATTTAAGCGCATTCATTGGGCTGGCGACGGACACACATTACTCTTCGTTTTACAAGTTTAAGCAGAAACAGTCTACAATCATCGATCCAGCAGATCATAGACCCTTACGGCTATATTTTTAAATGCGAAGCTTATCTTAGCGAACTTTGGCGACTTTGAGCGTATCTATCTATATGTCTATCTATCTATCTATCTATCTATCTATCTATCTATCTATCTATCTATCTATCTATCTATCTATCTATCTATCTATCTAGCCGCCTACGACTTTGTGCTGTCCTAGCCGTATCGTTAATGGGATTTATACGAAAATTGGTATGGCCTAACATGACTGTATGACGAACATGAGTGGCTGGTCATGTCATGAAAATCATGACTAACTTGTCATGAAAAGTATGATTTGCACGCCATCATCGCAGTGCTCCTGAGGTCGTTTTCTTAACTTGATAATAAAAAAATTGGTACCATGAGACATTTCGGCATGACCAACATAAATGACAGGTGGCAATATGAAAATCATGACTTGCATGCACGTACAACATGACTTACACGCCACGCTCATGGTGCGCTGACGGCCGTTTCGCTAGCTTGATATACACCAAATTTGGTATTGCGTGAAGTGACTGTATGACGAACAGAAATGCCAAGTGTTAATATGGAAATCATGACATGTCATGTGCAACATGATTTGCATGCCACGCTCATGGCACATTCCCGGACGTTTCGCTAGCTTGATATACACCAAAATTGGTATTGAGGGACGTGACTGTATAACGAACATAAGTGGGAGGTGGTAACATGAAAATCTTGGCATGCATGTCATCTACAATGCCATTTACATGCCACGTTCATGGTGCGCTTGCGTCCAGTTCGCTAGCTTCATATACACCAATATTGGTATTGCGCGACATAACTGTATGATGAACATAAATGACAGGTCCTAACATGTACATAATGACATGCATATTATGTACAGCATGATTTGCTCCTTCCTGGCTGCTTCGCATTACATCGATCCCCACAGTGCGTGGATCTGCCGGTGTTTCACCTTCCATTCATTCTAAGCCTGTGATTTTCTTTTCCACCCAGCTTTACCACTGAACACGCCACAGAAACCGTCCAGGCAATGTACTTGTAGTCGGGATGCCGCCGCGCACGAGTTCCATAACTAAGTTACGGTACTAAAACACCGCGAGACATGAAAGGCGTCATCGAGAGTGACAAGAACCTGCTTTCGCACCGGCAAATCCACGTCGCCCTGGGAATACCTATTCCAACTGCGGAAAAGCAAAAGTGATGCCGACAAAAATCAACCAGGCGTACAAACACCTGAGCATGGCCATTTTGTTCACGTACCCAGAAGCAGTCATTTAAACAAGCGTTACCTTTGTTCTGTCACACGATAATACATTTTGTGGACGTGGATGGCACTAGTTCTCGAATCAATGTTTTACGTCACTCTATGTCCTCCACAGTGCAAGGAAACGCAACTCGAAAGCCTTCAATCGCGACTCAAAGGCTGTTTTTCAGCTACGTTGAAGTTGAATTTGAAGTTTATAGCCGTCTTTCGTCAGACACACTTGTCACTTTTAGGGACCTGACCAAATTCCTAAACGATCCCTAAAGGACTCGGCAATCACCACTTGCACAGAACTGCATAATAAAGGAAACTGGCGCTATACCAATCCGACAAAAGCAACTCGAGAAAACTGGCGAAGCTTGTACTGAGCCGCACAAGGGTTGAAGCAGCGAAACTGGACGATTATGAAGCCTAATCTTGTTGCTTTTGTGTTGTTTCTAGGCCTGAGCTAGGTGATGCAGGTCATCTCTAGTTTGCTTTTAGGTCATTGCTTTGCTTTAGCTAGGTCATTCTAGGTTGTTTCTACGTGATTCTCAGCGCAGAGAGGTTCGAGTTAAACCACAGACAGTCGCAGACACGGCACGGATGTCCAAACTACAGAGACAGGACCTCGCGCTGAAACCAAGCGTTCGCACTTCCAATAGATCTACAGCCACGTTGTCGTTGGCGTCGGCCTTTCATTGCTTCGGAGTCTTCTCGCAGCTACCGTTGCCCTTGCCGTTCTCCAGTATTCTCTCGTTGTAACTACTCGGGGTCTTCGGCTCGCCGTCGTCGCTTCTCAGCCGTTTGTTGGGCTAACTGTTGCCTTCATTTTTAGTGGACCAGTGGTGAGTAGTGGGATTTACCTTACTTCTGTGGCACATACCCGTTTATGATAGTTTTCTGGTAGGTCACAAAGTTGCAGATACCCGTGAAGATGATGATAGTCTTCTGCGATCGACTCACAAGGAACGATTTCCCAAGCAGCTTGGCTACTAAAAACGCTACGCGGCGACCTCATCTAGCCGCCTAAGAGTCCATGAGCATCTCCGGTGGCCTTATTGCCAAAGAAGGATTAACTGTATGCTTTTGCGTAGATAATTCTAACTTGGACGAAAATTCTGCAAAAACCCACGCGTTGTTCGAAATGATGTCATGCCAAGCAGTAAGCGAGTACCTGCCTGTGGGGCATTGTTTGGCTTTGAGCCGAGCGTTATAAGGTCAATTGACGTCTTTATGTAAATTGAGCATTTAGCAGCCTTGCCAGGCACGTTGACTATACTGGCGCCTAAAGGGTAGAATATGGTCCGAAGTAACGTCGGCACTGACGTCAGAACACGAACGCGGGTTTTGTCGAAACGAAGAGCGCGTCACTGTGTTCTGACGTGCGTATAAGTAGCCTTGCTGAGTCATATAGGAACGCTGATGTCATTTCTATTATGTTGGTCTAGGAGCGGGTAGTCAACGCTGCAAGTGCAATTGACGGTAATGCTCTCTTAGTACGGCGCCATAGGCCGTTGGACACAGGTGTCCGATGACTTTAAATCCCCCGCGAAAAGTCAAACCAGCGCCTCACAACAACAACCGCCATCTGGCATGTTTAGTGGCAACTGCTCTTTCAGTTTCAGTTTCGTCTCTATATTTTGCGTCCTCCGGCTCCGTTGCAAGCGAAACTTGAACCAAGGGTGGATTAGAGTTGCGCGAGAGACCGCCGTCGCCGATGGCGCGCCCCTGAAAAGCTGACCGCAGTTGCAAGCACTTCGGCTGCTTCTGCTGCTGATTTTTTTAACCCAGCCGTGGGGACGATTCGAGTAAAGATGTGCGATCATCTGATGGGAGTTTTGAGAAATATGCGCTGCTCAGATGCCAAAATTTCAAAAAGCACTCGCATGTCAGTTTTGTTTTCTGCTTTGCGCAGTATATATAAAAAGAAAACGTGCTTTATATTTGACGACTGTGGTTTCATTTTCTCTGTTAGGGCATCAACAACACTGTGCCGCGTGATGCTTTGGCCCACGAGAGAACCTGGTGCCCATGTTGGATCAGCGCTGCAGATCGACATGCGTCCTTTCTCATTAGCGCTGGATTTGAGCGCACAGCTCTTCGGCGCCCATTCCTGCGTTGAGCGGCGTCCGCGTCGCCGTTTCCGATAGACCTGAAAGTAACCGATACACATGAAAACCTAAAATAAGACAAAATTGGGTGACTCCTACGCTTCGCCTTTAAGAGTTGAACGCGATAGCGATATCCTGTCCCTAGTGCGTACTTCAATCACTTAGTGAATGCTATGTGATGGGTAGAATGCTTTAAACCGGCAAATGCGGGAAATGTTTTAGAACTTGCTATGCACCCAATACGTGGTCTTAAGGGAATACGCGTAGTAACGTGTCTGCCTTTTGTAATGGGTGAAAGGCTTTGTATCACAATGTCGTTATGATATTCACATCTTCTGACGCCCGATGGCAATGTACGCTTGTACCGCGCAATATTACTGCGATGTTACATGTTGTATTGAGACGCCTGTATTGTGAACGCCTGTATTGTGAACGCCTGTATTGTGAACGCGTGAGTTTGCAAAGCATGACAGTTCTTTTCACAGCATTTCCAAGCAGAGGAAGTTATTTTATATGTAATCCGAAGCAGAAGTATGGCTGTGTGGTAGAACACCTGCTTGCTACACAGCAAACGGGTTTGAGCCTTTTTGGGAGTTTCGGGCCCGGCTCTTAACTTGCATCCTAAAGGTACTACGCAAAACCCCCTACCAAAGAAGGTTTTAGGGGGGTACGCAGGGCAAGATGGCGGTGCCTGTTGAAGCGACAGCCGTCCACTTCGAATCTTTCTAGCCGTGGGCCTGCATTATTAAACTCATTCATTCCGAAATAATGCTGGTATTTGATTTAGATTTGACTAATGAGGCTTCGCTAAGCGTATACTGGCGATAAAACAGCTCCTTTTTTCGAGATACACAGTCGATTTGCGGTGCAGAAGGCTTAACAAGGTTTGTTTACAAAGTAAACGGAGTCAAAAGAGGGAATTAGCGAGGTAACTTTGGAGTTTTTATTTAACTCATTTCGGGGGCTTGAACGGAGTTCATTGGAATTTTTTCTGCTTCTTTTGAGAGATTTTAAAACGCCCCTTTATACGCGGCCCGAGAGAGGGCCAGAAAAAAAAGGTATTTCAGGCACTATAATAGCGTTTTAGAGACATTTCTTGCAACTATTCATCGCTAGGACATATTTGAAAATGGACATTGATGTATTCATGCACAAACATGACATATGCATACAAGCACGCACGACACAGGAATCGAACTCGCGACCACACACACTGAAAGCAAACCTCATATCCATTACACCACAGCGCCACCACTAGCTTGCGTAGTTTTTCACGGGGGTATATATCTACAAAGCGGCTACCAACCTGTCGGCGACACCTCAAACATTTGTTCTCGTAGCATCGGCATGTGTTAGCGCTTTCGCTAGGCCAGTACATAAACTCAGGGGCGTCACGAAGGCCAAGGTAAACACCTTCAGCTTCGAACTATTCGGTTCGTCGTGTCGTGCCGCTAGAAAAATTGTAAACGTGTGCCCTCTTGAGTACTTCGACACTGTTTCACTCACCCGCAATTCGTGGATACCAGCGTGACAAAAGGTATCCTCATATGGCCGAACATATGTGCATTCCATGGGCGTATGATGTGGAGCTATTTTCGTTGTTTCTGCCGCGAGCTGCACGCGTCCCATGGCAGCGGCGTGTTCTGAGCTGTACGAGACCGCCTGTGTTTCCATTGATGGGATCTGTGCCTCCCGCCGCACGGAAGCCCTCAGACACGAGGACGAAACACTGAGCAACACATCTTTATCATTTCAAAACTCTGCCGCGACTGACTGTCATCGGCCCCTAAGCGCGAGCGTGCCTGTGTCCATCGTTCTCGTCATCCACCGGCGCGCTCACCGCTACGACTCCCATAGCATATAAAAGTTACTCACGCAAATGCCCACAAGCGTGCGCAGGGTGCCTCTTCAGGTGGAAGGGGGCGAGGGACGAAGGCTCGTCGCTGCCCCCCTGTCAGTGCACGGGGCAGACTCTCCGCCCCTCCTCCCCGTGTGCACGCCTATGCAGATGCCCGAGTTACAAGGACATTGTAACGCGCCTACACTAAGTGCATTTATGGCGCGCGTACTCTCGCGAGCCAAACGCAGGTGCAGCAGCGCCTTCAGAGTAGCTGAACGATAATCTACATCCACAATTAGCACTTATTCGCAACTCGCACTTTCGCGGAGCACACAGCGATTCTATAACTCAAATTCAATATTTAGTCGCTTTCACACTCGGAGACTACCTACAATCTTACTAATTAACCTTCATTGTTAAACATCACACAAATGCATTAAAGCGAATGCGTAAGCATGCCCCAATGTCAAGTAAAACCACCACAAATTAGCGGTGACAGGTCTCCCGTTAAATAAAAAAGTTAATGCACATGCACTTCGCCCTTGTGAAAGTCCATGTGTATGTGGCACTCCTCTTGCACAGATGATGTAGTAAGAATAAAAAAAATATAGTATTGCCGTCTTCTTCAACGAAACAGCTGTGATAAGAATGATAAGAAAAACAGTGTTCGCAATATTTTATTGGAATCAAAACAGCAGCAGTTCTCATGTCAGTGTAAGCATATGTATATTTCCATCTTCTTGCACAGAACCTACACCCAATACAAAACACTAAGAACGTATACAGTACAGCCCAAGCACTATATATAATTCACAACGGTAAAGCAACATGAAAGTAGTGTGGCAAATCTCATCATACTGCACACTGACATGTGCACTTCACAGTGCTAGTACGTAAACACAATCCAGAGAAATGGGATCTACAAGGAACTTGGTGTCAGCCTGCACATGAAGGCAACTAAGTTAGTACAATAAGGCTAGCATTACTTTTAAGAAATATGCAACCATGCAGGGAGGCATGTTGTAGATTTTAATTGAATTAGTTTGCCCTATGCCATCAAGACATGTCACACATCATCATACAGTTCTGTTTTCTGCAGAAAAGTCCAAAATAGACCTGTGGTGTTGATTGTATATCCACTTACCACAATTCGTAAAGGCGTTCAGCCATGACAGCAAAATGACAACATTGCATTCATATATGGCTGCACATACTTACTCACAAATATCTGAAAATGAACGCAGTTTTCTAGAAATATACTTGGGAATTTTTCGCCATTATCACACAACTGCAATATACGAATACTTCTATTATAGATAATTAGTACAGCTATGTTTACAATATTCCCATGCCAGCCACTGTCATCTGCAACCTAAAAAGTTCTTCATCTTTAATTCCTCACTTCATGGCTTGCGCATAATTACCACATTGAAAGTTAATACCACTACCATGGCCGCAAAGTCAACTTGAAATTAGGCAATCACATGCCTAAAATTAAAAATTTTCTACAAGTAGTGGCTGGTGGCTTAGCATATTGGATTCTAGGGCTTGCTATGCCCTGTGGTTGAATAGAATTTGACCACGAATCTATAGAGCCTGTAAAGCAGTCGGGAATTGAGTTCATCGTTAAAGTGTGAAAACAAAACAGCAACACACATAGAAATAGAAATGAAGGGAACAGGACAATGCAGTACTAGCAACTGAAATTTAACACGTGTATGGCATTTTTAGTCACGTTCATACTCATTCTGTGAGTGCATGGTTCTTTACCTTTGTAATTTTTTTCGCACTAAGTGTGTATATCTTTCTGTGGTTTGCATTACACTTCAGGTCCTCGTTAATGTTGAGTGAGGCACAGGGGAGTGTTCCCACAATACAGTGTCTTGTACACAAACAAGTGGGTGAGCAACTCTTGCAGCTTTGCCAGAAATGTCTTCCTGAAAATCATAGAAAAGTCCATCAAGCTTTCCATATCCAGAAATATGAATGTATTGGCAAAGGCTCACACTTGACTATACTATTGCAGACCTTTAAACAGAACACGAAACAAATGCAATAGTGAGATGCTGCTAAGTAGTTTCTTGTGAATTTTTCACTTAAAGTACAGAGGGCAAAAAGTACACAACTGTAATGAAATGTGAAACAGCACCAGAAGTGTACTTTTGTCCTGTCTACCATCATTCAAGTAGTTTTAGCTGTCAGTGAAGTTAGCATTGTAGTGTAAAGGGGTGCAAATTTTTGTATGATTAACCATGGAGTTAAACGCATTTCAATGGAGGCGTAACTGCTTGAGGCCCCACGTACTTAGCTTTAGGTGCGTGTTAAAGAGCCCCAGGCGGTCTAACTTTCCGAAGCCCTCCACTATGGCGTCTCTCATAATCGTATGGTGGTTTTGGGACGTTACGCACCAACTGTTATTACCACTTAGAACACATGGCACACTAGCTTCTTCATCAACCACAGCTGTTCTGTTTAGCACTGAAGATTGGGTGGGCGACTTGGTATTGATTCATGGCAAAATTAAACAGTACACTTGTAATGACGACAATAGAAGACGTGGACAAAGTAACAGCCTGTTTACCTTGTCAGAAATTGTGTCAACAGTCAGAATACTGTGTGCTGATCATAAACACTATGGCAACAAAAAGTAAAACAACATAACCAGAGGGAAGGAACAAGGTGATTCAACAACGAGGTTCAACAGATTCAGCTGACTTATATCAATGTGATTAAATTAGCCTTGCACAAGTGACACATCTCCTAAATTCCATAAATATGCACATGTAACCTTGGCAAGTTCTAGTGCTGGTATGTGACTAATGAAGTGACCATACCATAAAATGCATGTGCTTCACCAAACACACTGTAACTAAGCACATGTCTTACACATCATATGGCCATCATAATGTGTCATTAACATGACTTATTCTTTCTAGCTAAATGTATACAAGCTCATGATGTCAATGCGCCTTGATATGCAATTTAACTTTTTGTGTAGGAGACGGACAAAGTGCCCAATGCAAAATTGTCGTCAAAAAGTATTCTTACTTGCTCATAATATGCGCATGAGAACAGAACAAATAGAAAACAAATCTGGCCTTAATGCACGCTTTACCACATGACAGCGTGATAACAGCTGTCATTTTTTTTTGTTGTTGTTGTTGCTTAAGTGTATACTCCCTGGAAGCACTGCTTCATTCATGCTTTATCGCAACCAAGGAAATTATGTCGTACAAACATTCAGCTTTAAGGCGCACTCGCTTGAATTGGCTGGCCACGTCAAGCGGTCAGCCAATTCGAAACACGTATCACACATCGTTGTTATGTGAGCTTAATGGCCTCTCTTTTTTCGCGTTTCATTGCACTTTTGACGCGATGCAGTGTGCAGAACAGCACCTACTGCTGCCCAAGTGACAAGGACGTGCAAAGAGAGGAAACACAAGTATTACGTACCATTTGTGTCCCTGATTGTGCCGCGAACGCGGCGCGCCCATCAGCTGCTGCTCGCTTGAGTCACCGGGCCATTGCCACACCATTGCACACGCAGTGCTTGTTGCACTGTCGTAAAACCACACATTTCACGTCCCGCGACGAGAACACAGAAAGGCTGCCGGCATGAAATGTGCACACATGATCGACGCATAGCAGGGTAGTTGAAAGGCGTCCTTCGCAAAACCGACGTTATTCCATGACGGCTTCGCTTCGCTATCATTCACGCGCGCCGCTGGGGCCAGCCTGCGGTAGCATCCGCTGTCATTTCGGAACTTCTCGCGTTTCTCGCGATTCTCTTCTCGCGTTTCTTTCTTTTTGCTTTCTTTTTCCCCTCCGCGCGCGCATGCGTGCGATGGTTGTTCCGCTCTTATCGCCGCCGTTCGAAGGTCAAAGGCGTTTCGTCCCTTTCAGAGCAGCCGCTTGAGGAGAGTCGCGTTTTTTCTTGCGTTTCTCTTTTTCTTTTTTTTCGCCGGGTTCTTTCAACACCGGATCTTATTCCGTGCGTTGAGGCACACCGCCTGTGCCCAATTCGTCATCCAAAAGGGTATACTGACTGTGCATGCGGTGCCGATAGGCCACATCGAGGGTGTACACGCTCCTACTTTTAGTTTAATTTCGATTTGATGGCAAAACAACATAAGCGAAGTCATTCTGTGGTCGAAATGCATCGTGAACCCGAGCCCAGCGGTAGTGTGCATTCCGTACAACAATGTGCATCAGTCGACGAGACGAATAAATCGTTGATTAGCACGTTCATGAATTTATTAAGCATTTTGAGAAACACTTCTTTCGCCTGCGCAGTTGCATACATGCACGCCAGCACTGAAGGCACTATAGCTTCGGATAAAATCAAGGGAAGATATGCCCGAGAAAGTGAAATAGGAGTTTTCTGTCCTTGAACTCCATTTGACAAAATGGCGTCATATCGTGAATCTACCTCCTTTCTTCCACCTTTTATCCCCATAAGTTCTCAAGGAAGTAAAATTGAGGACGAAGAACTTTATTACACCGATCTTAATACTCCCTAAGGGAGTACGGTCCCAAATGAAGGTAGTATTAAGCCCTTAAAACGCCCAATTCGGCTAGTTTGCGTTTACAGTGTATGCAGACGGCCTGGATTCGATCCTCAGTTGGACCCGGAAGCTTTTTTTATTTATTTTATTTGCATCTTTCTCGATTTTCCGGTCACGGACAAGATGATGATTTTCCGCTCACAACCAACGACGCCGCCGCCGACGTCGAGACCGACGCTGACACCGACGCCGACGCCGGAATTTCTGCGAAACGAGCTCTTTAACGCTATCGTGTTAAAAATACCCAAAATTGAATGGGATTTGAGCCCGGGCTCTCTGCGTGGCAGTCGAGTATTTTGCCACAGTGCCCCGCTAGTGCTTGAAACTAACTTGCAAAAAGACCCGGTACGGGCGTCACGTCACGCAAGGAATCGCGATAATCTATGTAAAATAACGACCATATAGCAGAATAACACCAATCATCACACAATGCGGACTGCACAGCGAGTCTGTGTTTTAATGCCTCTCACCCACTGCAAAGTGCTCGGCCATATATCTTCATCGTCATCAGCCACATGTAGCATCAGGAAAGTGCACATAATACCTTACAGGTGTGTAGCGGGTACCTTGCTTATCCGCAGAAAGGCGAATAATGCCATAGTGGGTGCTGTCCTAATTCACAAAAATTATGATTTATGGCACACTGGATACCTTGCGGAAAGCCAAAACTTCAAACACGGTTCATCTTGCCTCAACATGCAGCTGGGCTGAGAATTCCCATTAGGCTGTATAGTAATCGTCGGTGAATTTTTTTTTTACAACTGAAGTTATCAACACTGTGCGAAAATACCAGAAAATACTCCGGGATGAATATTTTGGCACAGAGACCTACTTTCAGCGTGAAATCTCCTATGGAGGAAGTCACTCCCACTAGAGATATTCAAACTTATTTGGATGATCATCTACATGAGTTCTGTTGAAGTGTCGCGACTCCACCTACTCTGGCGGACAGCCGGAATGTCGCTGACCAGTGAATGCTAAGCAATGGTCACAAGCAACTTTCAATGGTCACAAGCAATTGGCACAAGCAACTATCTCAGAAAGTGCATACGTTGGTGGAAAGCCCTGTCGTTATTCGTTCTTTTTAAATCGCGTGCGTCAAAGGCTTCATTCCTTTCCCTGAACGCCAAAAAGACAACACAACAGTAGCAGTACTTTCCAGAAGCACCTATTTTGACCAATTGGCATTATTGCGTCGTGGTGCACATGACCAACTACTATTGAAATAAGAGAAACATAGCAGCAATTGAAAGACAAAGGGCATGACATCCCTTTCTAGTGGCTTCCAGGCCACTGTAGCATCGAAGGCAATGAACATGCCGATAATTCTGCCAGGAATGCTCATGAAAGTGGCGTGCAGGAAGCCATTCCATTATCAAGAAGCGATTCAGCATCAAAGATTCGCTCACTCGCACGTGATATAACATAGTCAATGTGGAACATGACCGGTTTTCTGCTTACCCGCCTTCACCATCTGCATCCGTCACTTAAATCCGGACTATCCCGATCCGAAACAATAGTTGTCGGCCCCTTGTGGTTGTCATTCACGAACAGCTTTGCTTACCGAGTCGGAATGGCAGGCAGTGCTGCGTGTGATCACTGTGGCAGCGAGGAAACCATTGCACACGTCCTTTGTGATGGTCGTCATTACAGCTCCCAAAGACAACAGCTTTCGGCAACGTTAGCACGGCTCGATGACCAGCCGCTTTCCGAGCAGTCAATTTTGGAGTGCCGGGACGTTCGAGCTTCCAACCAGAAAGCGACGAAGGCGCTGCTGAAGTTTATGCGGTCAACCGCACTCGCTAAACGACTATGACATTCCCGTGCTTGAGTGTGTGCGCGTTTTCTTTTTTCTTTTTTTCTTTCTTTTTCTTTTTAATCCATTCCTATTTTCTTTTTCCGTCCTTATCTTTATATCCCCCCCCTTTACACCTTCCCCAATGCAGGGTAGTAAACGGGAAGCTTTCTTCTGGTTAACCTCCCTGCCTTTCGCATAACCTTTGTCTCTCTCTCTCTCTCCATAGAAGAAGTAACTCCACACATGTTTGAATATGATGACGTTGCACAAGGACACGCCCCCCTTCTCACCCACTTTTTACCGCTGGACCCAGCTCGACAACAACCAAAATATGGAGAAAAGAAGAAATTGCAAGATTTTCTCTGAGAAAACAAAGACGAAACAGAACAAACACATTCTGCTCCACCTGGAAGTTTTATCTAAATTTTATGCCTGCAAGTGAGTGCTTCGTTGAATGGCACAGCCGTCAAGGCTGCTAGACTGACGGGCTCTAGAAACTGCAATATGATGGGTTGCAATATGATGGGCTGTGGAAACTGTTAGGTGCAGAAAGCTTTCGAATGGTGGCGGGGCAGGATAAATACGTCGACTGAGAACAAAAAGACGACGGCTTTGGACTTCGAGTCGTTTTAAGTGTGTGCATAGGGGACCCTGTGAGTGTTCACAATCTCTACTGCGTGGTTGGTTGCTGAGAGTCGTTGCGACAGTTCGACTGCGTGTGCCTGCTAATGTGATGGCTACATTGATATCGCCAATTATAACAAAAGGTGTGCACTTTTCTTTTTAAGCCACCGCAAAGTGTCCCATAAAATGTTCACTACCTATTTTCAATGCTGCTGTGCTGACATAGGCTCTAAATCATGTGTGACGCTTACCTTCGTACCAGGGGCCTTGGTATTTAGGTATGCGCCACAAGTTATGGGGCAAAGGGTTTCATGGCGTGCATCAAACTCATGCCATGTTATTCATCGCACGATCTGTCAGTCATGCTCGCCGTGCCATAATGTCCTACTATGCCAATTTCCTAATGCTTGGGCAACGCGCTGCGCTATTCGTGTTTCATTTGACATCGATAGAAAAGATTGTTAAACAGTAGGAAATACCAGCAGAAGGGGCCAGGAAGAAAAGAAAGAGTGCTCTTTCCCACCATTACTTTGGCCCCTTTGACTGATTATTGCTATTCCTTAACGCGCTGTAACAAGATTGGATACTTTATGGCGAAAGCCTTAGATTCCTCATCGAACGCGAAAACTGACAGCCGGCGTCCGGCGTCGGCGGCGTTAACACGAGTGACGCAAGAAATAAATGAAGTCATCATATAGCGTCATTATGACGTCACAGATGGCTAAATTGTGTGACGTCATCACATGACATCGTCGCTTTGTACTGCCTCCGTGATCGACCCACCGATCATGGAGGCTGTGCAAGGTATAGAAAGCTTGCAATGCCGCCGATCCTGGAGGCAGTGCAAAACAACGTTAGATCCAATAATCTTTCGAAGGTGGGGAAGGGGGGAGGAACATTAGATCGACTGAAGAAAAAAAATCACAGCATATCCACGAAGTGAATGATTATGAGTGGATGAAGCTGCGGGGGATCATTCGGGTAACCATGAAGCCCCCCCCGTACATTGCCCACTCGATCATGCAAAGACGTGACACGTCGTGATCCGAGCCCTCGCCGCCTCTGGATTGGCTTGCCGACGCTGCCGTGCCGCTGCAGCTTCGCGAGCCCTCAACTACGGGTCGTCTTGCCGGCGCTGCCGTGCCGCTGCAGTTTCACGAGCCCGCAAATCTGGATCCGCTTGTCCGCGTCGCCGGCGCTTACTTCTCTCTCGCACAACTTGAGAGTCCGCGCTGCAGCCGCTTTGCGAGCCCTCCGCTCCGCCGCCGCCTTGTCTTCTTCGTTGTTCATAGCAGTGTATCGAAGCGTACACAGTGACGACCGTCGAAAGAGAGAGGAAGCGTGCCGAGAGCCGAGAGTGCAGCAAGCGCGCCGGAGAGTGGAGCGAGCGCCGCAGAGCCATCTAGTGGGCGCCATGCCAATGAAATGAGAGCACAGCTGCGGCTCTAGCGGGAACGGCGAGTACTAGCGTGGCTACACCGGGGGAGTGATGTACAAGCCTCGACCTTAAGGATCTTCGCCCTTAAAAGAGAATGTGCTCTGAAACGGGCTTATTGTTCATCTCGTCATCATCGTCATCGTCATGGCGTATAATGGTTACCTTGCATGTGCTGTGCCGTGATGTCAGCGTCACCGTCATCGCACTAGCGTGGCTACACCGAGTGACACCGGCGGAGTGATGGACAGGCCTCGACCTTAAGGAGCTTCGCCCCTAAAAGATGGATTTCGCCTCAGAGTCGTCTGAGGCAAATGCATAAGGTACCTTGTGAGTTGTCTTAGTAAAATGATCGCACCGCGCCCTATCAAGAGTCGACCGTTTACAGTGATTTGCACTATTATATTGCAAATACACGTCATTACGACTTTCCGATGCGAAAGCTTTGTATTTATCTGCGTTAGTATGATTACACTAATTCTGTTCAGCAAACTTTCAGACAACTGTGAACGAGTCAGGAAACGTCCATTTATTGCCGTAGCTAGGGATCAAAATACCTTGCATAAAAGAACTCTTCACAGCCTGTCAGTATTTCATATTACCTTCGTGCATCCCCTTTTCCTTGTGCTCTCAGTCTTTTGACTTTTTGTTTAAATTTTAAGTACTTACGACGCGCTTACGCAGCAGCTGCTGGAAACTTTTATGTAACAAAAAGGTTGTTGCCTGTAACCGTCACTTAGTTGATTTGAAGGACATCACATGTCGTTTGTTATGCCCTTAAAACTAGGAACAACGGAACTGAACCGAAGGAGCAGACATCGCAACCGAACGCGCGTAGCACGCTGCATACATACAATGCGTTACGACGGAGGCACGGAAGCCGAAACCCAAATGCTGAAGTCATGCATCGAAAACGGGCCGGAAAGCCATTTTGAGTGCGCCAAGGCCATATGACAGTCGGGAAGAGAAATCCTCGCCGTACATAAATATGTAAACATTCATGGCTGCCAGACGACACCAGGAGCGATCGACACTGAATGTGCTCCTGACGGCAAATCCGCAAAATTTCGTGGGGCATTTTTTTGCTGGGACCTTCAGTACAAGAAATGGAACTCATGGAGATGAGTTCCGCAGAACTCATTTGCATTACCGTAAGATAAATCGTTTTGTGAACTTGCCTGCTAATGTTTCAATAACTCGAGCAGGACAGGCTGGACGGCAGCGTCGAGCAGCTTTCGGGTAGTGAGTGAGCGGCGCCGCAGTCCTCCGGAGATCTGACGTCATGCGTGAGAGGGAGCCACTCAAGGATTTCGTTGTGAATTAAACCCACAAGTTTTCCATGAAGACGCGTTCACTTTACATAAACAGAACAGGTAACAATACTCATTGGTGTCTTCCCTGCATAACTGTGTAATCAGTTTTTTTGTCAAAAACGTAACAGCCTGCTTTGCCGACGCATGTGACATGATGACTTCTTGTCTATCTCTGCCCAGATATTAAATTATTTTTTGGTCTTCTCCCAGCAATAAACCAGTGGTTGCTAGTTCAGCGTCCTCGTCTCGTTCTGTCTTTCACCGTCCCTTGTCCGGCGCTGTTAAGGGCACTCCTGCAGTTCATTGACGATTGAGGTACTCCGTAATGCCAACTCTAGCGCAGCTCTATAGACGTGTTGATATTGCGATATATGAGGCATAGCGTAAGAGATTCAAGCACGCGATAATTCCTCTGTGCTCCTGTTTTCTTTTGCTTTTTTTTTTCTGTGCTGGGACACCCAGATGGAGATATATATATATTCATTGCCGTGAAGGAATTCAGTTTTTAATTAATTTATTTTATTTGTTAAATCTATCGATCTTAATTTAGAACAATGTGATCCCTAATAATTCTATCGTTTTACGTGTTTAATAAAAGTGATTACATAATAATAATAATAATAATAATAATAATAATAATAATAATAATAATAATAATAATAATAATAATAATAATAAGACTGCACTCATTCGTATATATAGAATGTTTTCGCACAAATCGGTACTATTTAAAATGACATCGATGTCGACCGCAGCCTTGGCCAATTCCATTGAATGGGTAGGTGTCAATGTTATTAGGAGCATCAACATTATAATGACCCTTTTGTCCATGCTGAGGGCCTTTCTTCTCAGTGCAGAGGCATGTAGTCACGTATTGTGTTTTCCTATGTAACTATCTTAAGATACAGGTGCTCGTTGTTCACTGTATCCATCACAGAACTACGAAGTAAGCGCATAATCACAGTGGCGACAATGTCTGCCGGTGGACAAACTCATTCTTTGCCACCTCACTCTCCCGTGTCTCCTCACCTTCACAACTGTATATAATGCTCGTGATCATGGTTTGGTTCCTTGCCAAGAATGAAGTTGATTGATAATTGGGTCAACCAATGTGATCATGTCAGCGTTAGGTACGGACCGGACCCGAACTTCAATGTTTCCCTTTGTTATCTTTTATCCACGCACGATCAGCATTAAAACTCATCACGAGGGCTTGGCAGCGGTCAAGTTAGATACATTGGTTTTCACAAAACAGACCAAGCTGATTCGATAAAACATTTGTTTAAGCATATGATCTGAGGCCAACATTTATTGGATGTCATGTCGTTAGACCTCCTTTCCTGAATTTCGCGGACATCACAAAAAACTGAGGCAGCTTCGCACTAGTGGCACCAAGCCTGAAGGAAGAGCGTAGCTTGGCGGCCTTTCTTGTTTCTCTTTATTTTCCTATTCCTTCCTTTCTTGCTTTCTTTCTTTTTGCTTGGTCTCTTTCTTTCTCTTCCTCTTTTCCTTTCTCTTTCTCGATCTTCCTAACTTTCTTCCTGTTTCTACCTTTCTCTGTCTATTTCTTTCTCTTTCATTTTTTGCTTCATTTCTGTTTCTCTCTTTCTTTCTCTTTTTGCCTTACTCTGTTTTTATACCTCTTTCTTGCGCTAGTTTCGTTCTATCTTTCTTTCTCTGTCTATTTATTTCTGTATCTTTTTCTGTCTTTCTACCCTTTCTTTCTCTGTAATTCAATCTTTCTCTTTCTTTCTATCTCTGTATACTCATTATCTCGTCCATCAGAGTTATTGCATCCCCACGCCGGACAAATCGGCGGTAGCGAGGAAGCGGCCATGATCAATGGCGAAGCCAACAGCTCCGTTTTCTCAGACACGCCAAGACTCAAGCCCTACTCGTGATTCGCGGAAATCAAGCCTTAATAATCAGTCCATCTCACTGCACTTTCAGGAAAACATTTCAGCCTTATTCTCTATAGCAGTCAGACTCGCGATTTCTAAATTTCGCTGAAATATTTCGTATCCGATCAAAGTCAAAGCGGGCGTCCGCCTTCCTTCCTCTCCGCATGGACGCCGGCACACGGAGGTACTGCCTGAGTACACAAGGCAGCGATGAATCCGCCTGTTCTTCCCCATAACGCCCGCTTTCTCAGCAGCGCTGAAACGCCGAAACTCGCGCACGTCAGCCTCGAATGCACGCGTGCAGAGCGAGCTGCTCAAACATGACTGTTTCTCTGCACAGACTCATCACTCTTCGATTGCCATTACCATCCAGAGGCGCAAAATTTCAAAATTACATATGGCCATGAGTGTTCCTGATGGCACATCCTTGTACGTACAGTGAATGATGCGCGATATTTTTTTTTTTTCATCCGCATCGCCCTACCTGTGTATCAAGGCCAAGTTTCGTCACGGACTGGGGCTCCGTTACACGATATAAGTGGCGTTCTATCTGCTGCTTGATTCCATTCTTCGTTTGACCGTTACCAGTAGCTTCTCCGACCTTGGGAATCGTCGGCCTTTAGCCCCATGTCCGCCGCTATGTTACCAGTGACCGTAGCCCTGTGCATCTTCTTCGCCGCTGCGTTCGCCGAAGAGTGCAGCAAAGTTCAACTCGGTAAGCGTGAATGCTCAACCACCCAAATTAGAGACCCGTAATCTTGATGACAATAATTGTTAGGGTTTTACGTCCTAAAACCATGATATTACTATTATATACGCCGTTTTCGAGTGCTCCGGAAATTTATACCACTTGGGCCGTTTAACGAGCACCTAAATCTAATCACACGGACCTCAAGTATTGTGCCTCTACCGAAAGGCGGCCGTCACGGCCGGGATTCGCGTCCACGACCTTAGGGTCAGCAGTGAAGCACCATAACCACACGACCACCGCGGCGGATAAAGTCTTGACGCAGTGGAGACACGTTAAAATGCAGAGGATGTGACGATTGAGACTATTCTGCCAACAACTAACCGTTTCTAGCAGTGCTGATGCCGCCTGTGTGATTAAGTTTAAGACATAAAGCTTTCTTTTTAGAAAAATTCATGACAGTTTGCATCCTGATGTCCTGACAGAAATGCTGGAAATTTCCACCAATGTTTTATTCCAACGTTGATGTGCCCGTCTTTTAAAAAGGAATAGAAATCATATTAACACAAAATAATCAGAAATTATAAAGTGTAATCTATGTGTACGTGTGCCTGCTTGTGCTATTACGTATTTTTCAGTGCGTATATCATAATCATCATCCCAGCACCTGGAGTAGGATGTGATACAATTAGCTAGATAAAGATCTGCATCATTTCACTGGAGCATTTCTCTCTCTCTAAAACAATCGAAGTCACTATTAAATGTAAATGAGAGTAAGTGTGCTCCTACAGTTCTAAGATAAAACGCTTCGTCCCGGTTGCTTTGTCTGAACTAATTGGGCATTGCTGCAATGTATTCAACAGGCTCTGATTTGAATTAGTTATCACGTAAAAGGTTTTGTGGGTCTGCTCGTGCTCATTTCCTTTGCCTAATGTCCAACGGCAGAGTGTAACGACCACTGACACCTACACTTTCATAAAATCCAGGGTAATTATGATGTGTCCTATGACGTATTGCTTCCAATAGTAACGTGCTTTGCAGAGGAATCATGTTTGATTTGGTAGAAGCTTGTACAGTTTGCTTTAAATAAAGTGAAACTGCGTTATTTATTTTCATTTATCTGCTCTGCTTATGTATACACCTGGAAGGACTATCTTTCTTATACCATTGCATACTTATACATACATACATACATACATACATACATACATACATACATACATACATACATACATACATACATACATACATACATACATACATACATACATACATACATACATACATACATACATACATACATACATACATACATACATACATACATACATACATATCGTGTAATGATGAAATTTCATTTTTCACTTAGGTCATTACTGAATAAGGTCATGTATAACCGGCTAGATAACAATAATTCAGCATTGGCTGCCTGTCCATAGAATATGCGCAAGAGCATGTTTAGCAGATCGGTAGCAGGAGACCAGGACAATAAGAAGGAAAGCCGCCGATAAAGAACTCATTGGGTCCCTTATGCATTCGCCTGCGACGACCGAAAGGCGAAAGCCGTCTTCTTCATTTAACAGCGTAGCTGCTCAAGGCCAAAGTAAATCCCTGGATATCCGTCGCCCGCACTTTCTCTGCAAGAGCGAAGCCTCACGAGAGGGTAGCATGGGTGAAGCGAAGTGGGTGAGCGGGAAGCTAGACTAGCGAATCTTGCCTGGTGAAGAAAGGGTAGCGACGTGGAGAGGGTGAAGCTGGGTAGAGACGAAGAGAGGAAAGGCGAAGCAATGGCGCGAGTGAAGCAGGTGGCGTGGAGAGGAGGAGACATCAAAAGCGCGATTGGCTGTGCCGGTTGAAGGAGTCGACCAACGGTTGCGCGCGCTCGAGCCCGGGTCGCACTGATGAGAGAGGATGAACGGCGCGCCGCGCGTTGGTGAGAGAGGCGGAATGCCCCCATATCCGCTGTTTAATCAGCCTTCGCGACATCAAGTCAGTTGCTGCTGCACATATTTTTTTTCCTTCTCAGTTGGTGTATTCATGCTCAACCCCCTCCCCGCGAAAGCTTTCTGGGCCTGATGTGATTTTGCACTCCCTCTATGATGAGAGGCATTGTAAGCTTTCTGCCCATCA
>JALIZH010017219.1:0-11720 GCA_030522465.1 Rhipicephalus appendiculatus | reverse complement strand
GCGTTAGAAAGCCCGTTTCGCAGAAATTCTGGTGTCGGTGTTGGCGTCGTTGGTGGTGAACAAAAAATAAGCGCTCTTCGAAAGCGAAAATTTGAGACAAATGAAAATACCAAAATAATAAAATCTATCGGTTGGAGTTGGAATCAAACCCACGAGGTGTGTGTGCAAACAGGCGTTCTACAAGACGGCCACGCCCATGCTAGAGACTATGCCAAAAAAAACCTACGAATGTCATGTAGAGTGAGGAGTGGCCACAACGCATGTAAAATTGCGCGGCAGAAGCGTGTTCCACCAGGTGTCGAATACTTGAATTGCACAATGACCGGTTGGATGAAAAGACCACTGAGTTGCAAAGCACACAGGCATAATTATTCATCGTTATCGGCAAATTTATCATTATCATCATTATCAACAGAGCGTGAAGCCTCGCAAGTGCGCGTGTTCCATTACGGACGCGTGGTGGGTACATCGCGAATTCGGCAAAGGAAGAATTATGGCGTAGCGGGCACTTCGCAACTGTATTTGCAATATACATCGTAGGATAATTTGAGACAGCCGATTTACGCGCTGAGATGTTCCTTTCCTTGCGGCAAGGCTGAGGCACGCACCTTAGAACCGAAGCGAGGCTACCGACTCAGAAGGAGTTGCGAAAGAAGACCGACTAAGCTATCGCGTTCAATTCTTGAAGGCTAAGCGCAGCGGTCCTCCAAGTTTTTCCTCGCGAGAAGATAAGAAACATAGATACGTTCCTCCCACTGTAGACGTTCAGAGGTATGCCGCCATTAGCAGAACACAACGGAACCAGGTCGCGACGTGAAATGATCAGCGACCATTTTGTAAGGAATGCCTCATGAAGAAAAAGAAAGCTTTACACTTATGTAGCTCGCTCAGCGCGTGAAAAATCGCCACAATTCTCCACTTATATTCATCTACGGCAAGTGAGCCACCCTCTCTCATTTAAAAAAAAAGGCATGGTGCAGTCAGTCACCCACATTCTTTTGAGCAAGGTAGGCCATGCAGCTCTACCAAGAGCCTTGGTGCTCGTCCAAGAACGGATATTTTTACGGGTGAATATTTCGGCCGTGGCACGGCGTTCCTCAGACCACAGGAACTACAAAAACAAGAATGCAAATGTAATACAGCAGGCTGGATCCCGGGCATGAAGAAGCATTTACAACGATGAGCCGTTAACCACACTAGGTACGATGGTTCCACATGAGTGAAAAAAAAAAGAAACGATGGCTATTGTTATATTATGATAATTTTTTGCCGATATCTTAGGCACGTTTCATTCAAGATATAACGAATTCGCAAAGATCAAGACATCGCAGAGAGACACTAAACTTTGCCAACGCTCTCGTTAATAGAGCACGATTCAGTGTTAAATTTATAGAGCAAAAAAAAAAAGGATTCTCGAACTTCGCGATCATGGTGCGATTCGGAGCCTGATTGTAATAGCGTCACCATGATTTAGTGAAACGAATGACCCAGCAGCCGAACATGTGACAAACTGTTAACGTGTGCTCTGTGAGTGTTAAAACGGATACGAATTGATGTCTTGGCCTGACGGATTTATTGCGTGTGACACGCAGAGAATTAAAGTAAGTAGATGATGTTTGTGTGCGGAGGCGAAATGGTAGAGGTCCGTCTACTGTGCGAAGTCAGTGAAAGTTAAAGAACACCAGATGGTCGAAATTTCCGGCGCCCTCCACTACGGCGTCCATCATAGTCATATCGTGGTTTTGGGACGACAAACCTCAGTTATTATCATTATGTTAGTGTTGTCGCAGCTGAAGTCTCCGTTAACCGGAACTGAAAAAATCGATACCGTGGTTTTGGCAGTCTTTGCAGCAGTCATATGCGCAGAAACTTTACATCGACGGCTTATTTCAGGGATGACGACCAGCAAGAGCAATGGCTTTAGTACTGGAAGAAGTTTCAATATCGCGTAGGTTCCTTGATGGATGATAAAGCACTCTTGGTGATTCCGCGAAAATATTATTAAAGTGATTGCATTAAGAACGTTTCGGGGGATCGCCAAAAGTGCTTTATCGTTGTTCAAGGAATCCAGGTGGTATTGTAACTTCTTCCAAGACTAAAGCAATTACTCCTGCTGCTCGTCATCCCAGTAATAAGCCCCGCTGTAAAGTTTCTGCGCATATGATCCCTGCAAAGGGCTAAAAGCACGGCATCTAATTTTTCAGTTAAGATGCTAATAATTGGTGGGATTTGACGTCCCAAAACCATGGTATGATTATGAGAGACGCCGAGTGGAGGCCTCCAAAATTTTCGACCACCCGAGTTTCTTTAACGTGCAACTAAATCTAAGCACACGCACCTCAAACATTTTCGCCTCCATCGAAATAATTTACGACTTGCATGTGTTTCACTCGCACATTGATTTGCTTCTCACCCCTGTTCGCTTAAGGCATGGCGCCAATGACTACACGAGTACATTGTGGTCGTCCTGTGGTCGACTTGTGCAAGAGGCTTCCCAGCTCTTGCACAAGTTCTACTTCACAATCATTTTTGTTTGTTACACAAAGTGCGCGCCCGGCTTCCCAGGGCACCTGCCTTTTTTTGCTGGAGGGCGCGGCGAAGCCGACGGGGTGGAAACGGTGCTTACAGGCGAAGGCAGCTAAGTCGGCATTGGAAGCTTTGTTACCAAATATCCTACATCATGCTGCTCTGGTGCCTGGTCCTCGTTCACATCTGCCGATGGGTCGTCGCGCTCTTCCTCTGGCAGGTCGTCATGTGTTAAGTCCACTTGACGCATTCCACTCAAAGACTCGAACAGCACTGCTGCAGATGAGATTTCGTTGTCGGTTGCACGCTGTGGATGCTCATTACAGCTGAAGTTTTCTGGTGTGCTGTGACATTTCAAGAAAGAAAGGAAATATGTGCTTCTACATATTTTTCCTTCTACACATATTCTTAGTAAATGGTTCAACCAGTGTGGAAATAATGTTAGCTAAAATGTGCACCTGTTTATAATATGTACCCTTCTGAGAAAACAAAATTAACTATGCTTCCCAGATTAGTAGCGTCACACTCAGAACATGACACAACTGTCGTCCTCTATGAATTCACATAGCTATTCCATATGCATAGCACATTTTAAGGAATACAACATACTTCCCCTAAAAGAGCAAAATAAAGAAGCCTTACCATAGTAGTTTTAATGATGTTCGTGATCACTAGTTTGAAGATATTCACATTGACAACCAAAGCAATGTCAGCATGAGTTGAGCATTTGGATTATGGACCAAAGTCGGCGTCTAGTTATAATTCGCATGTAAAAATTACGGCATTGTTTGCGGGCAGAATGTTGGTGGTACGCCATTATTTCCTAGTGCTTTTCAATCAAAAGCTTTCGCTTTGACTTACAGTAATCCACTAGAATTTACGGAAATAACGACTCGATGCGCGCGTTTCTTCTTTTGCATACGCCGTTCACTAGGCATATAAAACTTACTGCCTCGGTCTCCATTGTGTCTCGCAGGAACAATAGAACATCAAGAAATGGTCAAGAGCAGTCCCTGTGCTCATCCGCACTGGCGCCGCTTCATTGTGGCGTTGCCTCGTTGAAGGAGCGGCTCAATTTCTCCCGGAGGCTTTTCCACCGCTTCTGGACCGGCGCGACGCCATCTGCCCAAAATAGCAGTTGAATGTTATCGACGGTTCTCAAACAAAGCGAACTTCAACAGGCATACTTCCGGCGCAGTCGCGTAACTAGCTTACTGCGGCGCCCATGACAAATATATTTTCGCGCCCCTCCTGTTTACTAATATTGTTATAATAATAATAATAATAATAATAATAATAATAATAATAATAATAATAATAATAATAATAATAATAATAATAATAATAATAATAATATTAATAATAATAATAATAATAATAATAATAATAATAATAATAATAACATTATTATTATTATTATTATTATTATTATTTTTATTATTATTATTATCCGTCTTTCAGGAAGCCTTCCGCATAGTTGTGTACATTCCACATTACTTTTCACTCCCATTCCATGATTCTCGTGTTGTCTTTTTATTATTCCCCCCTTTGCGTTGATTTCTCTTTGTCTATGCGTTTTCGCTCTTTTTTATTTGCTGTCTCTTTCTGAAGACTGTCTGCATTGTATTGTTTATTCTTTTTTTTAATTCTGCGTGCGCCTGCACAAAGACCTTACGGTTGTTCCTGGGCACGTTAAATAAATGATTGATTGATTGATTGATTGATTGATTGATTGATTATTACTGTTCTTATTATTACCTGCGAAAGTGGCAATTTGGCTCTTTTGGGCAAGCGAATGAGCGATTTCTTGATTCATTTTTCACTGCAGTGGACTGTAGGCGTCTGGCACATCCATGCATGGTACGATACACCAGAATTTCACGAGGTGGGAAAAAGTGAAAGAATAAATGGACCTTGCCGGTCAAATATTGTCGTCTCGCTTTACACGAAATATGCGATGTTCACGAATTAAATGCAAAAACAAAAAGAGAACGACATGCAGGTGAACAGTTCTAGTCGTTTTTCACTGCGTTGCCGTGAAATGTGTTCTTCAAAATTACTTATTGCATAGCAAGTCTGCATACTATTCCTACATTTTTCATCAATGCTAATGATGCGTTCAAAAACTCGATCTGACAAACCCTGTTGTCCCCTCGTTGTCGCATATTATAGTCTTCTGCGACAACAGTGCTGATGCTGATCGTGAAAAATTGTTGTGAAGAAAAAGGCATTCTTCATGTTTAAGCGCTTTAATTACATGATTTGGTTATTTATAACACACACAAAAAAAATTGGCCGCGTATCTGCGTGTTTCGCTGCAAATGTCGTCGAAATACGTTAGTCTTGTGCCGGCTTTACTACTATGTTTTGCCTTGCCTGAGACACCACCTACTCCACGTTAAATCGGCCGCAGCTGGCTGGCATTGATAAAATAGAGGAGGCGCTGAGTGAGATATGGAACCCAGGGCCACTGCCAGCGGCAGCACCATATCGTCGGCAGAAGGCTTTTTCGTGGCGTCGCAGTTCGTGCATAGCGTCGCATTTTCGGCGCAGCCTAACAAACACTAGGGTCTTTAGAATTACGTATCTATGTATTTTCTAATAAAGGAACACATGACCTGATACTTATGTATTGATGTTGCACCTCAGATTGCGTAATATTGGCTTTTTAATCGAGAATATTCACAAGTATGAACGCGAACACCAGTTCAAGATGGCTGGGCGTTCAGCAAGTAGTTAAACCTTGGCCGAGTGATTGAGTGGCTGAATCGGGTGACAGACAGACAGACGGACAGACCAAAATTTCTGCGTCAAAGTATCCCAAGAAAGACTATCGTCTTTAAAAAATCCAGACAGTTTACACTAAGTTGCAGAAAGCTTGGAACAGCCGAAGCACGGGCCCATCGCCGCTCGTGCTCCCCGTCGACCAACACGTCTAGCTTCGAGATGCGCGGCACGATTGGGCAGTTGATGTACGGGGGTCCTTTTTTTACAGGCTGATAGCCACCCTGTGTGCTTTCAATCAACTTCGCATTTGGCCCAATATTTTTGTGACTGTTCTCGCTCTTACAAAAATAGTGCGAAAGAAAGACTGAAAACACTCGAGCCTGCATTCTTTTCAGTCACAACGATTTCATAACAGTGGGTCGGTACCAATTAACTCTCCCTACTGTCAGTCCTACTTTAGTCTCTTTCTATCAAAATCTGCTAGAACAGAAGTTATTAAACGTAGAGACGTTTCATGTTCAAGGCACGCGGCGAGTGTCGATTTGGCGCGTTTTCATGTGCAGTACAAGACAAAATTTATCTTTGTTTCACAGATAAGCAATCACACAGGGTGCTTATGATGATACGCGCGTGAGTGCTAAACACTTACGACGACGAGGTTTCGTTCTGTTTCAGTGTTATGCATATTAATCTGCCATAGATCAATAGGAAACCAAACCAAACCAAACCTAATCTCGCTTTCACTCGTCCCAGCAGAACACCAAATCTCCTTTGAGTGAAAACCAGCCAATAGCGAATATTATCGTTCTTTATGGCCTTTGTAGTGGAGAGAGCTAGATTACTCAGTAACACCTGTCATTAGGCTGAGCAATGTAGCATTTCCAGAGCCTTTGAAAAATCCCTAGATCCAACAAAAAGACGCCAAATCCCAGAAAGAGGTAGAAAGTCCCTAGATCCAGAGATAAATACCTAGAGTTGGCATCACTGGATTGGCTTAGAGTTACTGTATATGCTACCTTTAGGCATAGAGTTTCCTATAAATACACTAGAGGGAACTCTGGCGCTAGTGTCTACGGGGGCTGCAACACACGGCGCTTCAGCCAGCATGGGAATCATGGGTAGTACACAAATTTGCCTAGTCTTGCCTAGTCTTCGTTCTTTTGGCTGCGTGTGGCCTGAATTCGCTTTGCCGCAATACAAATTTCCGCAAAGGTTTAGCAGTTACGCTTCACCACCGTTACCTTTTTAGGCTCACGAATTCAAGTACGCTCACAAAGTTCACAACGCTTCATTCTTTTAGGCAGAGACTGCTGCGCCGCGCGGCGCACGAGCCAATCCCACACAGAAGTGGCTCCTGCGCCGCACGGAAGTGACGTCACAAAATACGTCACGTTTCCGGTTTGGCGCGTCGCTTGAATTCACCGAATAGGCGCGTGGCATTCAGCTGTTCAGCATACCAGAGCGTTACCTGCCCTCACTGCTCCTTCTGGCGCGCTGCTGGTGTGCTGCTGCTGCTGCGGTCGACAGGCCTTCTTCTGCTACATAATCGCAAGCCTCGATCATCATCTTTCTCTAAGCGCAATCGCTCATTTGCAGTGCTATTTTATATTTGCTGACGTTGTTTATATCCATCTCAATACGTTTTTTTTTTTCGTGTATAAGCTGATTTAGCAGTATTTTTGTGCGACCCCTGCTTTGTTCATCCGAGCTAACGTTCCTTCGTATTTGTGGCGTGGTCCGTTTGCGTAACTGACCGCAGTGCTTTAGATTAATTGTTCAGTTGCGTGTTTCTTTTGTTTTTTCTTCATGGTGTAATTCTGAATTGAAAGTGTTCGCAACATGACGCGTGTGTTGGTCGCTGGCGATTCGATGGTGAAATACGTGGACCAGTATTTCCCATCGCGCCGTGGCTTGTCTGTTAGCGTTGCCGCGCACAGGGGAGCAAGGATTGAGCACTTGCTTTCGATGATTGCTGACAAGCTGGCTAGTTGTGATGTTGTCATTGTTCATGTTGGCACGAACAACAGTGTTGACAGTGTCAGCGTGTGCATGGACAAATATCGCCAGCTCGCTCAGGGAATTATTGAAAGCAATCCCATGTTGCATGTAGCTTTTTCTGCCGTTCTTCCTCGGGGGGCAGAATCAGTACCGCCCAGGGGAAGCACAGCTGTCTGATGTGTGCGATCTCAATGACCATTACAGGAATGTGAATGCCGCACTGACGCAGTTTTGCCTGGAGAGGGGCTTCACTTTCCTGGATGGTCTTGTGGACAGCTGGCCTGGATGCCTGAGCAGGGATGGTGTCCACCCCAGCCGGTTTGGCAACAAGGTGCTGACAGACTTCCTGCACCGGGAGGCCTACGCCTTGTCCATCCAACTGGAGAGGAGACGCATCCAGCAGTCCTACAAGGAGTCCAAGGCATCTGCATGGAGTGGGTGGGCTTCGCACGAGAGCGTCGCCATCATCTCGGAGGCTGATTTTCCTGCACTTGGTTTGCATACAGTTCAATATTCTCAAGCAGCAGGTGGACCTTCCACTGCACCAGCTCCTGTCTGGAAAACCAGCAGTGCTCTCACGCAGAGACACGACACCGACCAACTGGCCAGAACCGTTCATGGTATTGGCTTTACGCTCGTTGGCGGTGTCCGTGTCCGCTGCAAGGGAAGCAAGGCTTGGTGGACCTGGGACAACCTGCCTTCCCCCATTTTCCGTGGCACAAGTGTACCAAGCAGGGGAAACACTGAGGGGAGGCCTGTTCAGCCAATGATCCCTGGTCGAGGTGCAAGCACCACTTGTGACTGGAGAACAAGGAGAGCGTCACAGGAGCGTGAGAACGCTCTTGTTGTGCACTCTTCTGTGGGGGAAGAGGAGGCCAGTGCTGGAGAAGCAGCTGTGCCACAGGCTGTCTGCCAGCGTGGCAACAGCGAGTGGAAACTGGTGCAGTCAAAGAAGAGGCGGCGGAAGGCTGCGGCACTGCACAAGCAAGAACGGAGCTGTGGACTGTGCGCAGACAGTGAAGGCAAAGTTCTTGCTGTGACAGCTGCCAAGTCCTTCAGGTCCACTTCACCAATGACAGCAGTTGTAAGCCAGAAACAGACTCAGTCTGCTTCTTCTGATGTTTGTGGTAGAAAGCCTGAAGGACGAGCCAGTGCCTCGCGCAATGTCATTCATGATAATTTCAGAAAGGTGCAGCGTGTTGCTAGCAAGCAGTTGAAAGACTGCTTAGTTGGTTCCATGACTCACTGTGAAGCTGTTCGTAAATGACGCTGTGAACGAGGTTCCTGTCTGCAAAAGCCATCGACCAGCAAGGACTCGGGATGGGATGCGAATCAAGTGCGATCCTGGCACAGAGGCTGGTGACCCTAGGGAAGCTGGGTGCATTGCATCTGTGCAGTACAAGTGTTGTGAGGCTGCTCTGACATCCAGCTGCAGGCCTGCCAGCCCTGGTGCCCAGGCTACTTGTGTGGACACTGGTGCCAAACCAATTGTGCTCAATAACCCTTTAAATATACTACATGGTGGTGGCAGCAAAGTTTATTTAAATGCAACGTTTGATAATTTTCCTTCCTTTAAGCAAAGCTTTTATGAGTGGTGCAGGGAGGGCAAACATGTAGTCATGATAAAAAAGAGTAATAGAAGTCCATTTACATCAGAAGCTAAGGATTTTGAGTATATGAGGATTACATATAGCTGCATTCACGGTCGTACAGTAAAGTCCAGGGGGGATAGGAAAGCGACCAAACAAGCGTACAATGGTACTGGCTGTGAAATGGCAGTATCGGTAAGCCTGTGTAAATCACCTACTCTGCACTACAAGATAACTAAACTACAAGCGAAGCATAACCATTCCACAGATTATTATGATTTGTATCCTCAGCAGAGGCTCCTGAATGATGGGGAAAAAGAAGAATTCTTTGACTTTGCTAAATGTAATATTGGCGCAAAGGATTTTAAAAACTTGGTCGAGCAGAAAACGGGCAAAAAGTTAACTACAAAGGACATTAACAATTACAAGAAAAGATTTTCTATTCCTATTCGCAATGAGCAGGCTCATGGGGAAATGGTTTTAGAAAAGGTAGAGACCTTGCTAAAAAATAATCCAAACTGGGTCATTCACTATGAAATAAACCAAAATGATAATCTGCAATTCATACTACTTCAAACAACGCACATGCGCGAGATTTTGGAAAAGTACCCAGAGATTCTATTTATTGATGGAACATATAAAGTGAACATTGAAGGCTATATTCTTTACTCTATATTAGTTCAAGATGGTCCTGGTCGTGGGAGACCAGTGTGTTATGCCTTCTTACGAAATGAGACGACTGAAATTGTGGAGGCTATGTTCACAAAGTTTGTAGATTTTAACCCATTTGTTGTGTCTGCTTGCAAAGTAGTAATGATTGATAAAGATCTGAATGAACTGCGCATTTTAACCAGGATTCTTCCCAATTCTAACATTTTGTTGTGTACGTGGCATGTTTTGCACTGTTTTCAGCAAAAGGTAAATGAAAAAGCTAGACAGCAACGTGATCAGTTGCTTCCTCTCTTAAAAAGTTTAGTTTATTCCCCAACTGTGCAAGACTATTCCGACAAGCTTGCTGACCTCCAAGCGATGACTTGCACAGATTTCATTTCTTATTATATGCATAACTGGAACTCATGTAAGGAAATGTGGGTACATGCATATCGGCAAACTCTTCCTACATTCGGTAATAATACGAATAATCGCATCGAGTGTCACAATCAAAAGATTAAAAATTATCTCTCTTCAAGCATGCATTTGGTTCAAGCAATAGAAGCATTGGTAGGTTACATTGATAAGGATTCCTTATCTCTACAGTTCTCTAAGCTTAAAGAAGTGAAGCTGAACCTAAACATAAATGATTTGAATGATCCATTTCAGCTAGAACTGTCCCGTAACTGTACTTCTGAGGCTACAAGTAAAGTACTAGAGCAGTATGAGAAGTTTAAATATGTAAGTTATCAGGTCACTTCCGCTGCGAATTCTTATGTAGTAGTTTCACCAAGATCAGAGTACAGTGTTTCATTATGCATGACTTCTTGCACATGTGCTTTTTATAACCAGTACACTCTGCCTTGCGCACATATTTTAGCAGTGCGTGACTATACCAAGCAAGACCTTTTTGACAAGGCATGCATACCCCACAGGTGGCGCAAGGATCATTTCCTGAGTGACAGCTGCATAGCTACTAGTGCCACACCAGTGGCAACAAGGAGCATTCAGTCACCACCCTCTGTGAAGCTTGACACAGCACAAGAGAAGTATTCTTATGCTTATAAGAGTCTTTGCGAAATGTCCAAGACCGTGGCTAACGTATTATCTAATTGTGGTGAGAAGGAGTTGATGGAAAAGCTTTCATCGTGCGAGGCTTTCTTTAGAAACTTAACCACATTTCCTAGTAACCAAACTCCAGTGGGCCTAAAAGCTGCACCAGCTCACATAGAACAAACTACTGCCGCAAGCAATCTCGGGCATTCTAGCAGTACAAAACTTATGGTACCTTTGGTTAAAGCAAGAAGGGGGCGGCCAAAAAAGTCAAAGCTCTCAAGCGGAAGTTTTTCCCAAATCAAGTAAAAAAGGTAGGCCTTGCGACGGTTAAAGCAGACATGCTAAATGTCTACAAACGGTATTCTCTTTCAGATGCAGATTTAAATGTTCTGGTACAGGGCACCTCCATGTCAGATAGCGTCATCAATATAGCACAGTATTTAATTCAGAAAAAATATCCTACTTGCATTGACTTTCAAGATGTCTTACTAGGCCAACGTTTACAATTCCCGCAAGTCAAACGCCCTTTCATTCAAATTTTGCATGTTCGAAACCCCAATCATTGGCTTACAGTAACAAATGTTGGTGCTGACAAAAACACAGTCTTCATATATGATTCAATTGATCAAGATACCCCTCCTGACGCTGTCAGGCAAATCTGTCATATGCTGAAGTTACAGTCACCAACATTAACCATTCAAACAATGAAGGCACAGAACCAGTGTAACACACTTGACTGTGGCTTGTTTGCAATTGCAAACATGTATTATATAGCATCAGGCAGAAAACCAGAAAATTTGAACCTAAACCAGGTCATGCTGCGCAAACATTTGCTGCAATGCATACAAAATGGTGTCATCGAAGACTTTCCCCTCATAAGCTCTATGGCTGCTCGTGTGCAGCGAAGAGATAATATTTACAAGTTACATTGTGTCTGCAGGCAACCGCTATATGGTGGGGTAGTATTAGACATCTCTTGTGCTGGTTGTTCAAGCGGATTTCACGGAGCTTGTCTCGGCTCTTTAGCAAGCTAACTTGGGCAAGAAAGCATTCTTGTGTTCTGAATCATGTTTGGTGGCTGTCAAAAAAAAGATACATTCTCTTAATGAATAGCATTCCATCTTTGTGTAGACTTATGGCAAAACGTCGAATCACCCTTCATGTCTCCTTTAA
>JALIZH010017218.1:0-58922 GCA_030522465.1 Rhipicephalus appendiculatus | reverse complement strand
TGTTGTGTCGTTTCTCTTCAAGCGCTTTACAGTTTGGACACACCAAACAAGGCCGCTTTTTTAGCACTGCTACTTCAGGTGGTGGGTGTATACTATAGTATACACCATGATCATATATACACACAAATAACACGTACAGTCACACACACACAGCCGCACACCAATAGAGCTTCTGTATTGCGCTTCGCACAAGCGCTGCTTTGCCAAGGGTCGAGAAGGTGTCTCAGCTCCAAGGTCAGGCCGCGTTTGCAAACGAATACTGCCGTCATAATTTGTCGTTCTGCGTCATAGAACGAACAATCACACAGAACATGTTTTAAGTCTACGCCACTGCTACACATGGTGCACATATCAGAGTCCTACTGTTTAGTCAAACTAGTTTGTATAGGCAATATCGAGTACCAGCCAGTGAAGGCAAGTTTCATTCAACCAGTCCAGGGCATCAGGTGCCTCTAGGCAATAATGCTCACGAGCTACACCACAATGTTATACTGCAGTGGCTACCAGCTCACTGCGGTATAGGCACTGTGCAGTCGAGTTTTGCAGAGTGACTGCAGCGCCTGAACGCAAAGCCTCGAGGACAAAATAACCAATAATGGGACGGGTTCGTCGTGATGGAACGCGATGCGCCCGTCTCCGTCCCTGCATGAGTGGGCGGATCGTGGCCGGGCTACACGAGGGACACGTGCACGCGTCTGTTTTTCTTTGTGCCCCTAAACGACCAATGCCAGCGATATCGGGGCGGGTCAGTGCGAGCAACGCAGCTCTCTGGTCACTGGACGGTGCCTATACAAGTGAATGTTGGGGATGACTCCGTTGCTAGAGCCGCACATGACGCTACATCTGAGAAAATTGGCATTCCTTTTACAGCGGAGCTGTTACCTAAGGTCTTCGTTATGCCGCGTGGCGTGACCTGAAAACTATCATCCTCTGATGGCACGCGCTCTCTCTTCGTCCTCTTCTTCATCTTCCGCTTCGTGCCCCCGAACCCTTCAGCCGATTTGTCTGACATGGAATGCAATAGCTCTGATGGGTGAGAGAACAGGTATAGACAGGGGAAGGAAGAGAGGAAACGAAAGAGACTGAAAGGGAAGAAAAACAGAAATATATAGAGACAGAAAGAAACGGACAAAAAAAGCTATAGAGAAAAGAGAGCATGCGTAGCCATGCATAATCTAGTACAGCAAGGCGGGGGAAACAGAGGTGATGGACAATAGGCGGGGAATGAGGTGGTAATAGTGTAAAACATAGCATAGTCTTGTGTAGGATAGTATAGCAAGTGGTGGTGAAGAGAAGTGACGGCGAGGAGGATGGAAAGGAGGAGAATGACATCGCCACCAGCTACACTGCTTCCTCAGTCTTGACGCCACTAGTGCGTAGCTGTCCACCCCCCCCCCCCCCCCCCCATTTTTTTTCTTCAAGAAAAGACGCATCGACCCTGATATCTTCGCTAGACTGTAATATGCAGCGACCATTATGCTGTGACGGAAGTAACCAATACGGATCGCTGCCGAGCATAGACTGTTAGGTAGCTTTTATATGCCATAAGGATTAACCACCGAAATGCAGTGTTGGTAGCCCTGACTACCGTAATATGGTCCAACCGGGATGCCAGGCTGTAGCCTGTTCTTTTGCCGTTTCAACGTTTCGCGTATGAATCTTCAGATCTGCGTCTTCTAGCCGTCGAAGACGCCCTTCAATCCAGGCTCCATAGGTGGTTATGCGAGAGATCATCGACCGAGTGCTGCAGAGGTTTTGTCTTTGGTTTTCGTTTACCAGCAAGGTTCTTTGTTTGCTAGGATCTCAAATCAATTTCCAAAGAAAATATCTAGAATAACAGAGCGCACGTCATTATCTTCATCACTTGTATACGTCGAGAACTACGCAGCAGTTGGACGTCACCGCACCCTTAAAAACGTCTCGCGACAAATGTACAGCGAACTTGAACACGGTACAAGCAGCAAGCAAACGTCCGCTGGGGAGTGCAGGTAAGTAGTACTACTGACCGACCTGCACGAAAAGACAGAAATGAGTCATGTGTGACACGCGTACAGCTCGCCGCTCCACACTGTGCACTATAAGCGTGGCCGTGCAGCTTACTGCATTACGTCCTTGTGGGGTAGTGTATGCATCACGTGGAGTGTCATGGCGTTGTCATAGCGCTTAGCTCCAGTTGATTGCCAAGCCCAGGTATTTCGTCATCCAATGCACGCACAAGACTCAACGTCGACGACGTTCACAGCTGTCTCAACTCTTCATACGGCAAAAAGTCGTGAGCACAG
This sequence comes from Rhipicephalus appendiculatus, assembly GCA_030522465.1. NCBI lineage: Eukaryota > Metazoa > Arthropoda > Arachnida > Ixodida > Ixodidae > Rhipicephalus > Rhipicephalus appendiculatus. Next base: position 56,640 of record JALIZH010017218.1, on the reverse strand, counting down.
CTTAGCATACGTAAGCCGTTTGAGCAGCTTTTAAGTAATATTCTTTTTTCTTGTCATGGGGGATGCGGCGGAGGCTGTGTGCGGGAGCTCTTTGGAGAAAGTTGGTGCGTAAAATGTGTTTTATGAAGGGCCACTGAAACCTGAGTTTGCAGAGATCTCAGGCTATTCATTCGCTGGAGGTTATCTCGTGAAGTCTAGAAATATGGCCGATTGCTTTAAACGCGATCTCTTCTTTCTTTTTTTTTTTTGCCATTTGTGATGCTGGCGATTTCTTGAAATATATTCCTGGAGAATTTTTATTAAAGTTAGACTCTTGCCATCAGTTAGATCAATGTCTTAAGCCCCCAACATTGCGCGATGTCCCAGAATGAATTAAAACGTGATAGTTTGCCAGCTACCGTGGCCGCCCGATGGCTGTAGCCAATGTCTCCGACAAATTAATGTTGTCGCGTTCCTTCTCTATGAGGCCATCGGAGCACTCCTTCGGGGGCTGAATTTAAAACCAGATTTCTTTTTTCACGTCCAAGCCAACACGCCAATGGCGCTTTCACTCGTGAGCTCACATGCCCCCGTCCCTATTTTTGACGGTTCGCGATGCTTGCATGAAGCTCAGCGATAAAAGTTGGAACAGCACCAATAATTATGTGAGATGCGCAGCTGTCACTGCGCGAGATGTATGACCTAGATAAGAGTGGGCGAGTTGCACTACACATGACGTCGTCGGCACAGCCGTCGAACCGTCAAATAACAACACTGGTATCGCGGCGAGAAGCAGATGGCTTCGGTGCAAGACGTAACTCAGTACTCGGTTATAGGCACCGTCCACTGACCAGAGGGGGAGCTGCGTTGCTCGCACTGTCCCGTCTCAAGTTTGTTGACAGTGGCCGTTAGGGGCACGCAGAAAACGGACGCGCGCACCACAACCCGCCCAATCATGCAGGGAGCGAGACGCGCGCATCGCGTTCCATTTCGACCGACCCCGTCTCAATGTTGCTTTTTTGCATCCGCTAGGCTTTGCGTACTGGCGCTGCAATCAGATTGGAAAGCTCGACAGCACGGTGTCATACCTTGCGCGGAGCGCGCTCGAATGACTGGGAACTATCGAGATAATCTTAGAACCTTCCGATGTAATTACGTGCTCAACACGAACATTACAGTTAGTTCTAGAACTTACGCAACCGCTAGCGATAACGCTGGAATCGTCGATGATTCATGTATAAAAGCCGATGCGCTTGACCGCTTATCAGTATATCGCCGGCCGACGCTCTGTTCGCCGCTATCATCGCACGCTGTGTATTGCTGTAGTTTGAGTTTACATGTCCCGGCCACAAGTTCGGCCAAATAAAGAGTTCAATTTCTGAACACGCCGAGTGCTACCTTCGTCTACGTCACGACCCCGTGACATATGGTGGAGGTGGTGCTTCGTTCATGTACCGGACGGCCCCGCGAAGTAGTGACCCAAGCCCAAGCCACGAAGAAGGCGACACAAAGACAACCCGGAACGTCGAAGTAACCGCAGGCAGAGGGGCCTCGAGCCAGAGTACGGGCTTCTTACCGAAAACACCAGACACTCCAAGACAGTGGCCTCAACCGCAGGCAGCATGAAAATTCCTGCGCCGCCTTCACCGATCGTGCTCCGGCGGCAAAGGAGCGCCAACATTACGCAGATCAAAAGTCGAATATTCAGAAAGCTGGCTGGAAGGATACGACAGTGTGGCCGCTTTGAACCATTGGGACGACGACAAACTAAGACATGTCTATTTCGCTTTGGAAGACGCCTTTCGGACCTGATTCGAAAACCAAGAGCGAAGCCTGCGAACGTGGGAACTTTCTCGCACCAGGTTCCTCGCCACGTTCATAGGCGTCGTCCGCTAGGAGAGGGCAAAAGCTCTGATGGAAACATGTGTCCAACTGCCAATCAAAAACGTGGTGCTCTTCACGGAAGAGATGATGAGACTGTTCCACCACGCAGACACCGAAATGCCCGAAGAGAAGAAGGTTCGCCTCCTGATGCGAGGAGTTAAGCAGCAGCTGTTCGCAGGAATGACAGGGAACCCACCGACCAGTGTCGAAGATTTCGACTCTGAAGCGACGACTGTCCAGAAGACCCTGGACATTTGCAACCGGCAGTACAATCGCTGTTCGGCACCACACTTTACAGAAATTCATGGGCTCTGCTCGGGCGCCACGAATGGTAGCGGCTGCTAGGGTGTCCCTCGTGGATTGCCCAGCGGCCTAAACTCCTCAGGACCTTTCATTAAAGTTCTGGAATGGGTGACTGCTCCAACGACCTGCGCGAAGCGATCCGAGCGGTAGTGAGGGAGGAACTGCGCAAGCTGTTACCCTCGTCACAACCTCATGTGGACTCGATCACCGACATTCTTCGTGAAGAAGTCAGGAAGCGTTGGAAGTTGCCGAACCACCGTAGCCTCATCCGGAGGCTATGACCTACGTTACTGCAGCCCTCCCGTCCCGTTCCCGCTCCGCGACAACGTCAAGACACCGCATCGCAGCAGTTCCGTCTCCAGACGCCACCGCCGCCGCCACCACCACCGACGCCCTACTGTGCTCCTGTCGGCCAGCACTACGCGCCAAGAAAAACCGACGTTTGGCGCGCATCTGACAACTGCCCGCTCTGCTACCATTGAAGGGAGGCCGGCCACACCTACCGCCGCGGCCACTACCGAGAGATGGGGCTACGTGGTTTCGCCGTCAACGCGCCGCGACCGCAGCCAGGTGAACGACCTCGCGACATCGCCGACTACATCACCGGAGATCAGTGACAACAAAGACGACCATACCGTTCAACGTCGCCCGGCCGCTACATCTCGCCTCACCGCAGGCCGTACACTGGCCCAATCCGGGGCCGGTCGCCTAGCCCGTATCTGTAAAAGCAAGGGCAGCAACCGATGGAAGTTGCGTTGCTGTATCACTAAGTACCGAACATCGTCTGCCACCGCCGACGATGCTGCGACCAAAGCTGAAGAACACGCCGCATGCCGAACGTAGCTCTGACGTCGAAACTTCGCGGCTGGAAGACCTGACGACGCCACGTGGAAGCAGCGGAGCAAACCGGCGTAGCCATGGTCCGACGCTGCGACCTAACCACAACGCAAGACGACAGACGACAGACTAGCGACCTCGATGTACTATTCGACGGCCACTACATCACCGCTCTCGTCGACAATGGAGCCGAGCGTTCCGTCGTCAGTGGGCCGTACGCCACGAAGATGAAGAACTTGGGAAGGACCCGCAATCCGGACCGCGGGAAGTCATCTAATAACGCCTGCTCGAGTCTGCACAGCAAGAGTCACCATCAATAACGAGACTTATCCTGCGAGCTTTGTAATCCTACAACTTTCCTCCAGGAGATTGTACTTGGGATGGACTTCCTAAGTCAACACGGCGCTGTCGTCGATCTGAGGTCTGGGTCAATAACACTAACCTCAGAAAACACGCTACCGACCCTCACGACGCCAGAGAATCCCGCATTGAATGAGCTGGAAGACGAAGTCACCATTCCGCCTTCCTCCAGCATCATCATTTCCGTCTGCACCGAAACGTCCGCAGACCTTGAAGCCGTTAACAGGTTCGAACAGCACCTGCTCCTGAGCCATCAGATTTGCGTTACAAGAGGCATAGCCGAGCTGCTTCATGGGAAAGCGAAGGAAAGCGAACTTCATTGGAAAGCGAACTGCAGCCAATACAGGCACCTCACCATTGGTACGACGGTCGCCTACATGAAGGAATTTGTGAACGCCAGCAATTTTTAAGGCGAAAGCCTTTAATGTCTCATGCTCACGCCCGTCCGGTGTCCGTCCGTCCGGTGTCCATCCGTCCGGTGTCCGTCCGGCGTCCGTCCGTCCGTCCGTCCGGCGGTAGTGCTGGTGGTGTGCGTCCTGACCACCCTTACTGCACATGCGCAAACCCTCCCCACGCACCTCCTCTCCTGCGCTTCCCCTCTCTCTCCTCTAGGTATCCCTCCCGCCCGCGCCGTTTACACAACCATTGCGCATGCGCCTCCCCCTCCCCCCTCTAGGCATCCCTCCCGCGGCGCTTACACCCCCATTGTGCATGCGCGTCCCCTGCCCCCTCCCTCTCCTCTCCTACGCTTCCCCCCTCTCTCTTCTCTAGGCATCCCCTCCCCGCGGCGTCTACACCCTCACTGCGCATGCGCGTCCCCTCCCCCCATCTCTCTCCTCTAGGCATCCCCCCCCCCCGCGGCAACCACACCCCCAATGCGCATGCGCGTCCCCTCCCCCCCTCTCTCCTCTCCTACGCTCCCCCTCTCTCGCCACGCAATGCCGACGCAGGCAGCGTCTGCTAGCGAGTTTCTTGGTTGGAAAAATCGACTGCTCGCGCTGCACAACCGTTCACTGGCCACCCCGTATATATGGCAATGGATCTTGACCTGCAAGGTGGTGCCGGTGGGAGATTTCTCCTGTGCGTTGTCGAACGATGAAATATTCGCAGCGTGCGCGTTAACTAAAAGCGGACTGCGGGTCTCTGTGTCCAGTCCGAGTCTTCTGTCTCTCATTGCCCAGCAGCGATTGGGACGTTCCAGTAGGAAACCCCCGTCCATCACTGCGTGCTTTGCGCCCCCCAGGTTTCTCTCCTGTGCAACGCTGCGATGAGCGCCAGCGTCAACGCCGCCGCCAGTGTGCGCGTTAGCGCCCGCTGCTTCGCATCTACACGTGGTTCCCTTTAGCGGTGGATGGTGTAATCTTTAAGGCGAAAGCCTTTAATGTCTCATGCTTACGTCCGTCCGGTGTCCGTCCGACCTTCGTCCGGCGTCCGTCTGTCTGTCTGCTCGTCCGTCCGTCCGTCCGTCCGTCCGTCCGTCCATCCATCCGTCTGTCCGTCCGTCCGTTCATCCGTCCATGTCCGTCCGTCCGTCCATCCGAGCTCTGGCACGGAGCCAGGTGGCCGCCGGGATGCGCAGACGGACGCCGGTCGCGTCGGACTCTATAGCGCTCGCGCTTTGCTTGCGTAGCGTCGCTGTGCCCAGAGTTTGCAATCATTCTGACCGACGCCGTCTCAATGGACCCAGGCGTTCACGGAATGCACTTTCCAATTTACAAAGGGTCCGTCAACTTAAGAGCTGGAACGCGGATGGCGTTTGCACGATGCGCAAAGCGCGAGAAAATACTAACGCATGCGAACGGAGGAAGATGAGTCTCGCGTCTCGCTGCGATTCGCGGTAAAAAATTAAAGAAGAAAACACGCACCCATTAGGTTTGTGTCTTATGCCACTGAGAGTGTAAAAGAAAAATGACATGGCATAATCAGTGGAATGGCCACGCTTTTCGCCGAACACACTTTGGAATGTACAAAGTGTCCTTCAATTTTTTTCGCCCTCTTCGATGTTACCGAACCCGCTTCGACCAATGGAGCTTCCCAACCAGATTTCCACGTCAATCCAAGCCTTCCGAAGTGGAAGCAAGACCAGCTCAATGCCCTGCTCCTGCAGTTCCAGAACTGCGTCTCATTGTCGTCAAAAATTCGACAGACTCTAGTCACGAGACATCGCATCGTAACAGAAGAAAGTTCCCGACCAATTCTTCAGAGCCCGTATGAGTTTCGACGCATGAACGCAAGTGCGTGAAGAAACAAGTCGACGAAATGCTACACGACGACATCATTGAGCCGTTCAAGATTCCTTGGGCGTCTCCCATGGCATCCGTCAAAAAAATCCCCATCTCCCGCTAAAGGGAACCATGTGTGGATGCGAAGCAGCGGGGAGATAATTAGCTTGAGCGGGAGGAACGTCGCCGCTCTCATTTCACGGCAGCGGTCCGGGCGCTCATCGCGGCGCTGCACAGGAGAGAGAATGAGGCGCGCGCGCTCCGTCATTTTCATACCGCGGAACTACCGTGGCGCCCCCAGCGGAGTATGCAGCTGTCACACCACCTGTCGTGCGCGCCGCTCCATAGAAGATTCCTAGAGGAGAGAACGGGGGACCGTAGGAGAGAAGGAGGGGACGCGCATGCGCTGTGGGGATGTGGGACACGGGCGCCGCTCCCTAGAGTAGATGATTCCTAGAGTAGAGAAAGGGGGTGAGCGTAGGAGAGGATAGGGGAAGGGACGCGCATGCGCTGTGGGGGGGGTGTGGGACGCAGGGGCCGCTCCGTAGAGTAGAGGATTCCTAGAGGAGAGAAAGGGGGTGAGCGTATGAGAAAGAGGGGGGAGGGGACGCGCATGCGCTGTGGTGGTGTGGGACGCGGAAAGGAGGGACGGACTAAGCCCCCTCCAAACACATGCAAGCAAGATCAAGGAATGGGGTCAATCTGGGCGACAGACACCACCTGCCTAGCCATTGCTAAGCAGCCTCTCTGTGCTGTCGGCCATGACTCTGGTGACTGTAGTAGTGGTTGACGGCCTTCATATTACTACAGTGTTCTGGTTCGCATAATGGGTGCTTCCCTACTTCATGAAAGTGGCCGGACGCGGGACACGGGACGCGGGACGCGGGAGGGACGGACAGAGCCCCGAGCATAAGATGCTTCGCATCTAAAAGAAGGATGGAACCCTTTGTTTCTGCGTTGATTATCGTCACCTGAACAAAATCACTAAAAAAGACGCGCACCCTCTCCCACGGATAGAAGACGCCATGGGTCGACTCCACAACGCGAAGTACTTTTCGTCGATGGACCTCAAACCGGCTACTGGCAAAGGGAGGTCAATGAGACAGACCCAGAAAAGACTGCCTTTATAATACCAGAAGACCTGTTCCAGTTCCTTTTGGTCTTTGAGTTCCCTTTGGTCTTTGTTCGAGTTTCCTTTGAACCATGCCCTAGCTCTTCGCTCGGCTCCTGCGACTCTCCAACGCGTTAAGGATACACACAGTGTTGGCTGGCTTGAAGTGGCAGGCGTGCCTCGTGTACTTAGACGACGTCGTTGAGTTTGCCTATAAATTCGACAAACACCTGCGGTGCCTTGACGCTGTACTTGAAGCAATCAAGACCTCCGGACTCACCCTGAAGCCAGAAAAGTGCCGCTTCGCGTACGGGGAATATCCAGGGTGGGATGGTGTTCGAACCCGGGTCTTTTCCGTGGCAGCTCACTTCTCTAGCACACAGCCACGCCTCGAAACTCCGGTACAAAAAAGACCCTATACACTCTAAGAAAAAAAGGACTAAAAGGGGTAGGGAGGTTAGTCCTTTTGGGGATCAACTGATTTGCCACAACCAATAGTCCTTTTGGGGATGAACTGCAAGAGGATAAACAGTTAGTCCTTGAAGGATTAACTGCAAAGGGACTAAGGATTGCTCCTGTGAGGACTAATGGTTACTCCCGTAAGGACTAACAGTTGATTTTCGGAAATGGTCCCTGACAGAGCAAATGTTACTCTCGTAAGGACTAACTGTTGACCCTCAGAGATGATCCTTGGGAGAGCAAATGTTACTCTCGTGAGGACAAACTGTGGATCCAGAGAAATCATCCCTGGGAGAGCGAATGTTACTCCTTCCGGATTAGGTGTTAATCCATTTGAACAATTTTCGAAGGGACTAACGGGTAATCCGCTAATCATTCACTTGTGAATGACGTGGCCATCCTCACCAGACTGACATTAGGTCATCTGCGCTTTACCCAGTACTGCATCCATGTATGTGTGCAGGAACGAAAAAATTGGAGAGATCAATTCAGGGCTAGAAACATTTATTTTCTCCATACAGTGCGCCACGCGCACCAGCGGTACTGGCCGTCGGCTGCTGTTCACCTTGATGAAGCGGCACAGCAGGTCAAACGACCGGTGGGTCCTGCTCGCCCAGTTGAAGGCCCAGTGCTCTGTCCGTGTCGCTTTTCGTCCTGCTTCGCTTGTGCGCTAAAAAGTGAAACATGAATTACTAACATGCCCAAGCATACGCTCTTGCAGTAGAAGACGTCCTGACCCCAAGTGTACCGGATTCTAGTAAGAATGCCCACATAATCTTCGTTGATACGGAGAAGGATGTCAAGAAAAAAATTACAAGCAATTCAACTTAGTGTCAATTGTTTACTAGCTATTTACCAGGTGCGTATGCAGTCGCCGACCGTATTTCTGGTGCATCTTTCGAAACAGCAGTTTCCCTTACCTCTGCGATCTCAAAATGAGATCGGCATCTCGTTCACACTTGGAACTAGGAAAGGAAGATCAAGTAAAATCCCCCTCGAACGCGCGAGTCGAAGCCGCACTACTGGGGGAGAAAAACGCGCTGCAAGACTATGGGCTATTTTACCAGACAGGCGAAGCATCCGGCCCTTAGAAAAACGCGTTAACTGCTTTCAATGGATTCTTTTAAGCACTTGCAAGCCATAATGCTGATCATATTTAATTTGCTTTGTCAAACTTGAATGAAATTATGTATACCAACTTCAAGACTTTCCCTATCGAGAATTCCCTATCGAAAATTTCCTATCGAGAATTTTTAGTTGCGCGGTGACCTTTCAATTCTTCAAAACACCTTCAACAAGGTAAACACTTGGCGACAAGCGGCAAATTAGGACACGGGGAGAGAAGTCACATGAATGACACTGTACACGCTAGGAGCAGCGATACAGATCGCCAACGGTTTTGATTTCTTCATTTTGTTGACCCTCGGTGTTCTATCAAGGGGTCAAGAAAAAAACAAACACGAATATATTAACATCTATCTTAATTCCTACGAAACGCCATCATTTATATGGTGTAGCGCCTGCTTTCGAAAAACTAGGATGGCTCTTACCTGCAAGAAATGCAAAAAGAAAATGTCTTTGTTATAAAAATAAAATAGCTAGAAGCGCGCGGCTTAATCACGTAAGCCCCAGCGATTACGCAATTGCACGCTCATACAACATGCTAAAACATGCCGCGCACAATGCTTTTTCAGCTTTCATATTCTTTATAACGCAATGGGCCAAGGCGATGAAAATGAAAAACTTACCTTGAGAATTAACAGAGGCGCGAGGTTTGCAGAGCCAGTTAATTCACAAAACGGTGATCGCACTTCAAGGTGACGGCGTCTATTCTTGAAGCTTAGCAGAAAAAGATGCTGCGAAGCTGGGGTGTCCATTTCTTCGCAGGAAAGTTCCGGTGTTGAGTCCATTGAACAGCCGTTCCACAGAAACACAATTGCATGCGCGTCCACAATAGCAGCACATGCAGCGAAGTATGCTTTCACAGCTGCGTTGATAGTCTGTGTAGATAGCGGCACTCGCTTTCCACGAAATCAGAGCAAGAAAGGTCACAAGTGACGAACACGAACCGCACTCGTGACTGCAGTGAGCGATTCTGAAGAAGAAAGTGCGGCGCGGATGGATACACAATATACGTGCTGGAATGTCTGTCACGTTTGCTCGATTATAACCGCTAGTAAATGTTTTGAAGCTTATTGGGGAACTAAGTTTCAAGTCAGTCCTCATAATTGCCGGTGCAGCATTAACACCTTACAAATTCATCTTTTCTCGCGTTATTTTCTTGACCGCGACAGTAAGCGGGCTGACGAGCCTTGTCATCAGTACAGTGAACGTTTGAACCACGACCTGTTTGAACATGCATTCGCCGCATTCCTCCCGCCTCAGCACCCCGCCAACCCCGCCGCGGGCAACCACCACCCCGACAAAGTAGAAAGGCGAGTTTCGGAACAATAGGCTGCACCTGACCGAGCGTCATGACCTTTCAAAGGCTGCTGAGCCGTGCTGCCAAAGGGCTGCAAAAAAAGCCTTTTCTTCCCTTCAACCCCTACCCGAGGGAGTAAGTGAGCCATTCGTCCTCCTGTTAGTCCTCCAAAGTTGCACGCGACACACCGTCCACCGCAATTGGTCCTCTGGTGGACTAACGACACGATTTGAGGACTAAAGTTGACGTTACTCCCCCCTCGAGCTGGTTTTTATTGCGATAGAAATTATATGGACACTCGCGGCTGGTTTTCGCCGTCGCCGTCGGCGTCGGCGTCGGCGTCGGCGTCATTTGCCGTATATGTATATGTATATATATAACCGGGCCCGCCCGTCGTTCGTGAGCGTGAAAAGACGCGAGGGGGGGGGGGTCCCTCGAGCGACCTTCGATTTTACGAGCGGGGGGCGCGCGCGTTATCTCCCCTTCTCGGCGGCCGACAGCGGGCGGGGGGGGGGGGGGAGGGGGGGGCGACGTTCGATTTTACGAGCGCGGGCGCGGGCGCGCGCTTTATCTCCCCTTCTCATCTCCCCTTCTCGGCGGCCGGGCCGGCGTACCCTTCTACGTGCTGCGCTTTCAACGCGAAGAGAATTCTCTTAAACAAGCGTGCCCCGCGGGCGCGCGCTTTATCTCCCCTTCTCATCTCCCCTTCTCGGCGGCCGGGCCGGCGTACCCTTCTACGTGCTGCGCTTTCAACGCGAAGAGAATTCTCTTAAACAAGCGTTTTCTAGAGTTGCGTGAGATCGGATCCAAAAAGAGTTAGCTGCCAGCCTCACTTCGTATAACATTACAATTTTTTGCTATCGCATTCATTGCTTCACCGTTGCGGTGAAACTGCGACTTTTTTTTCTTAGAGTGTACAGGCGTTATATCGGGAGGAAACCGCGTTACATGTGTAATATACTGTGATAGAAGAGTAAAATAACAACCAGGCGTCACGCAATGCAAATTCTTTTAGCAGGCGTCACAACACGCGAATTGCGTAACGAGTGGGTCGTTGAATGCTTTCAACCCATTACAAGGGCTCAGCTAAAATTCTTCATCGTGATCAGCCACCGCATCAACAAAGTGCACATAATGCCTTGCAAACGCGTAGCGGCTACCTCGCTTCTCCACAGAATGGCGAATAATGGCGTAGTGGGTTCTGCCCAACTTGACAAAAATTATGATTTATTGCTTAGTGCGTACCCTAAAAGCGTACATGTATTAGTAGCTCCAAGAGAAGTCGTAATGGGTTCTAGAAATGCCGCTTTTCCAGCTTTCGCTGTGACTTTAGTGCGCTTTCCGCGCAGGCCTGCCTTTTTTTAACATGAAACTGTTTTATGCTGGGTCCACCGAAACTGCACTGACGTACTTCCGTCACGGATGTGACCTTAAAATTTACATGCAACATATACAAAGAAAGAAATCAGAGGAGACAGTTTCGCAAATTTGGAAAACCCAGGAGTCGATCCCACGAGCACTTGGTCCACGACGATAGATACCGAGTGCTCAATCAACTGCGCCACTAAAGCATTTGCGCAGAAATCTTCAGAGGTGTCTTATATATCTCGCACTCCTTCTTCATGTACCTGCACTCTTGGTTTGTCGGGGAGGTGCCGGCACGTACAAGCGGAGAAGACAAGTGGTAAAGCATCGTGGTAGAGCATCGGGCGCGTTATTCGAAGGTCGCAGGTTCGGTCCCTGACGGTGGCGAGTTATCTTTTCGTTCACTTTTCTTTGTTGACACTTACATTACAGTTACTTCTAATAACATCCACTATACTTTCTTTGGCATCATTATCTGTTAGGTCTCATTATTCTTGTGTCTGACGAAGAAAAATTGACGGCAGATCCACGAGGTGAATGATGATGAGATTGGGCGAAGCTCCTGGAAGTAATCATCGGTTAAACCGTGAAATTTCTTCCGTTAATTCGCCCGATAAAAATGACGTGAAACGATTGATTAAATGTTTTATCAAACTTTTATTGCTGGTTTCCGTTGTCCTTTCATTATGACCGCTTTGTGGTCGGTGAAATGTAAGCTAAGCGGTTCTTGCACTGGTTGCAGCGGCATCCTTATACATACGAGCACACACCGACGGCAACGAGCATCGTCAACTACAAACCTGTATCGCGATATGGTTTTGATTATAAAACCATTGCTTTAGAAAACACCTGGCGTCTTTCGTTAAGCAGCTGGCGTCTTTTCGTTTTGCTTTAGAAACATCTGGCGTCTTTTCCTTTCGCTTTTAGAAAACATCTGGCGTCTTTCGTTGGTTTATTTCATCAATCAACGGCGTTTTGAACAAAATTTTTATTGTTTAATCACGCACAGGAGAAATCTCACCAGGCACTACCTTGGAGGTAAACAATGGCTGCTACTGGGAATGAGAGACAGCAGAAGTCGGCTTTTTTTTTTTTTAACGTTTCCTACTGGAACATGCCAATGGCTGCTAATGGGGAATGAGAGACAGAAGAATTCGGCTTTTAGTTAACGCGCACGCTGCGAATTTTTTATTGTTCAACAACGCACAGGAGAAATCTCCCACCGGCACCACCTTGGAGGTCAAAGCGTAAGACTTGTTACGCACTACGACAACGACGAGGGACGAACGAGTGCCGCTTTAAGGAGCTTCGCCCCTAAAACGAGCCCTTAAATTGACACTTCTTTCCTTTATATCGTCTGCTAGGCACGCACGTGTCGCCACGTGTTCGTCATCACCACCATCGTCGTCACCGCCGCCGTCATCAGTGTCTACAAGTGGTGAAGAAAGTACTAAAAAATAGGAAATCGCTGGTACTCGCGACGTCGCGAATTATTTTCGATTCGATCCTTAGCAAAGCATCGATTCTAAATTAAAGCCTGTTCAATAAGCGACGAGAAGGCACCTACAGACGCACGCTTGGGACGTGCTGGCTGGTCAGAACAAAGGACAGGAACACAAGTTGTGGACAGGACCGGTGCTCCTATCCTGTCCACAAAAATGAGGAGTCCTGCGGCTAACAATAACAAACGATTTATTTTGCTCGCAGACAACGCGGCATGAGTTTCCACCTTTAGTTGCTGGCGTGCCATAGCCGCGTTCGCTAAGAAATTCATATTTTCTGCGAAGCGCAAGTTCCTACGGGAAGGCGTTTTTGTCTTTGCGTCATCCCGCCGACCCGTATACGCTGCCAGCTGTCAGATAAAGATCGATGTCGCGCGCGGCACATTTCAGTGTCTCGCCACCACTACCAAAGCCACTCAAACGCAAAAACATTTTGGTGTCCTATCGTTATCTTTCGATAGGTAGTAATAACGTAACATGAGTGAGTGAAACAACTTTATTGACGATCCGGCATAAAGGGGGGAAGGGGTAATGAAAACATCTGATCGAAGTACTAGCTGACGAGCGCGAGCGATTCGCGGCAACAGCGTTTGATGTGGAGAGCGTCTGCTAGCTACGCACCGTGTAGGGCGATCCACGCTCGACAAAAGAGAGAGCGAACGCCGGCGCAGGAGGAGGAGAGAGGAGTTGGCGTTACTTTTATTAGGAGCGAAGCTCCTTAGGCCGGCACTCCGCCGTCGCCGTCGAAGCTCCCTGGCACGGTGCCAGCTGTAGCGTCGCCCCCTCACGCGGGAGGACAAATGAGCTTTATGAGCGCTGGAACGCGGATGGCGTCTGCACGATGCGCAAAGCGCGAGAATACGAACGCACGCGAAACGGAGGCAGATTAGTCGGCCTCTCTCTCTTTCTTCGTCTCTGCCCTCTCCCCTCTAACCGGCGAAGGCGCGAAACCATCACTTCCCCCTGTCGTCCGCGGTTGGTCCGTTGCCTGGACAATAAAACGCCGCGCGCGCCGAACAACACGTGCGTCCCATTTCTAAGGAGCTTCCTCATGGGTTGTATTCGTACACGGAACAACTTCTAGTTTTTTTTATTCGGCGGTTTTAATCAGGGCTATCAGGGCGCCCTACCAACGCCACCTAAGTGGCCTTGATCCTACTCAGCACAGTGGAGCGTGACCTCCGCAATTAGCTCCAACAACATTTCTGGAGTTAATCTCAGAGGCCACGAGCCGAGGCTGTAATTGCGGTGTGCTATAGCGCTGATTTAACTCGGAGGCGACGAATTTACGTTCTTTGTCTTCCGCGATGTATTAGTGTTTCAATTACGTGCTTTGTCTTTCGCGTTGTGCTAGCGTGTATAGCTTCCATATGCACCAACTGTGTTTCTCCGCCATCTACTGGTCATACGAGCGCGATGGCACTGACTACGAGATCTGCTGCATTGACGGGTGAATGTCACGCAAGTAAGTTTGGTGCAACGAGAGACACGCCAGGGGGGGAGCGGGAGGCCTGCGCGCGTTCATGGCTCAAGCTGAGAACTCTGCCTCTCGCGTTTCCAATGTTGAGTGCATCGTGACCTGACTGCAGTGGTTACCATACACGCACAGAAGGACGACCGAAATGATCGTACCTTTGCCGAAGCGACCCACCAGCCGGACACTGCTCGCTAACACGACGCCGCATGCCAAGTACATCTACAGGACGGTCGCCAACCCTTAAATCATGCACCGTTCGCTGCAGCGGACCGTGAGTTCACGATATGATTTAGTGAAAACCCGTTCCACGGTTTCCTAACGCCTGTGGTTCATGTGTGATATGCGCGATGCTCCGGTGAGTGCAATGCAGTGTCTCTGGAAAATGTATCCAGGTCGCGAGCCGTAATTGTCGTGATCGAGATGTGTCACCACGTGCCAACATGGGTGCATGAACGCTTAAGGGTGCTGTAGCCACTAAACACCAACAGATATTAGACATTATGCCAATGTGCAATACATTCAACTACTTCTGTGAAGACAAGCTGCATGCACTTTCGTGTGTTATACCGATTCCTATATCAGAGGGATCAACAATCAACAATTTTTGCTGGTGTACCATTTGGTTCCATGCGGAGATTTCGCATGCATATGTGTGATAATTGTGTGGTTTTTCAAAATAGTAGCGCCACATGTAGGTTATGGACAAATCTAGTGCGCATATGAGACACCCCAGAAAACACACGCGGTTTTTTTAACACGACAGTATTTTACGCCTGGGTCCAACATGACTTTACTGGCGCATTTACGCCACCGAAATACGTCACTGAATTACAGATAGCAAAGAAAAACCAGAAGAAATGTTTCGTTCATTTGGATGACCTGGGAGTCGAACACTCGACTTGTTGGTCAGCGACGATATGTGCCGGGCACTCTACCAACTGCGCTACCAACGCTCATGCGTGATGCGCTTCACGAACGTGCAGTATGTTTCTCACACATTATCCCCGTCACAGTGAACTTGGTTGCCGGGACGGCGTCGCCGTCTGGAATCGGTGAAGTGCAGTACTGCATCATAACACTAATGAGAGCCGACAGTGAGTGCCTCGGTAGTCAGCTTTTGGTACAGAGAAAGACACGTCAGCGCGAAGCAGAACGGCTTCCCGCGTGCACAGCTCAAGTTACGAACTCTGCCTCTTGCGTTCCCGAAGTGCTGTGTGTAGAGGAGTAGGTGACCCTATTACTAAGTAGCGTGAATCTTGTCGTTTCTATAATCAAAAGACGACGCTTAGAATGAATGCATGTAAAGTACCAGTGGTTAGTGTTCGTTGATTTCATCTTCGCTGGGAATTCGGCATATGCTGTGTCCAGGTGTAAGTTAACTACTTTAGCTTCCACGATGGTTAAATCATGATCTTTCACATAAGGCTTAGGGACGCAGGTGTGACGCTCGGCGTCAACGTGGGAACATCTACGTCAAACGTAGCTGCCAAACACCAACATACATTGTGAAAGCTTCCATATATCAATGCACAGTAAACAATCAGCAATAGACCTGTGAAGGCATAGTTCACTTTTGTGTTATACCGACTCCCATGGCAAAAGGATGAACCATACTTCTTTTTTTTGCGTGCGTGCTTTCTCTGCCAAATCAGAATAGCAGCTTGATCAAGTTGGTAGAGATTCATACATCTAAATGTGTGCTCTTTACAAGGTTTGGCCGTCTATCCTTCAAACATCCTGAAGCGCACATTAGAAATATGTCTCTGACTCTCCTTATTTTTTCTGGCACCGATGCCGTTAGTACGAGGAGCAGCTGCATGTCAATTGATACAGAGTGGAGGAGCATCTGCTTCTTGATGAAATACATAGTCGACACGTTCACATCTACCCGGATGGTAGAGTCTCTACTACAAGTTCAGCAGGAGCAGTGGTTAATCCGGCGAAGTCCAACAGCATCACATTCGAGACATAGCATTTAACATCAAGGACGGCGGCATAACTTGCCACTTTCTGCCCTGCATTATGGTTCGTAATCGAAGAAGATTCTGAGATATGGTCTATCTTCCACTGCAAGACAGCTATCGAGTGTCATACGTCACCATTTTTGCATGGACATAACGCACAATTTGTCGCTGAAATAAGACCCCTTCATTACCAGGCAATAGAAAAAGAACACAACATAACCTATCAGTATATGACATGTCATTGAGGTAAATGCGGAAACGAAGGTGCGAATGAGGTCACCCGATCTGCCCACGATGGTCCCCACTCTTTAGCCGTACTTTTATTTGGAACTGGCGCAGCTGCAAGGCTTCTCTCAATGGCACGGCGACTCAAACTCGCACAGCAGAACTCGACGGAATTGAAGAAAGCTCATCTCTACAACTTGAATTAGAATCAACTGATCCGTCTTCCGTCAGGAATATCTAGAGCTGAGGAGACGCTTCTGGTCCCCTCGTGGCTTTGCGTGACCTTCTGAAACACCTACTCAATTCAAATTGGAATTACTGTCAATAACATGCGATAACTGGAGCTGCGAGGAAATGCTCGCTCATCTTGTTTGTAAGAATCCCTATTTCAGTGCGCGCCGAAAAGAAAATTCAGATGTGTTATGTAGACTTGACAACCCTTCTTTGCCGGGGCAAGGGTCCTGGCACATTGGCCGAAATCGTACTTAGCACAGAAGGTTTTTAAGGCATCATTTGCTTCTAACGAACAAATGATGCCGTCTTGTTTAAGCTGTCTTGCATCCTCCTTACTTATTCAATTTCATCTTTTTACTTTTTGTTATCTTTTTTTGTAATATTTTGTTTCCGTTGTCTGCGGTCTGAGCAACCTCCCTATCTCTCCGTCTCATTTCATCCTACTTTGTTTTTACACTTGTTGCTGTTCAGCGCCATATTTTTCCTCTCTAACTTTAATTTCTGGAAGAATCTACAGACCTTTCAACACGACCACCCTCTAACAGTGAGCTACAAAGGTGGAGGGTATGCTCTCAATGTTGCCATCTTGCTTTGGGCTGCGCCACTACTGTGTTTGTGTTGCTACGGTACGCAATTGTGTGAGTGTGATATGCCCATGTCTCCCATATGAAATGACTAGTATGGCAGAAAACTTACTGCATTCGCATAGCAATTAATGCAGCCATAACAGTGCCGTGTACTATTTTGGGCGTAATCGTGTGTCCGCCGCACAGTACGCCAGGCGATGAGTGCAAGTGTGGCATGTCCGCGGTGCATCGTTTTCCTTAGTCGCTCGAGTAGCGGCAGTGGTAGGTGGCTTCAGTAAATCGGAAGAACTACCGCGTGTCGATGGTGATGGTTTCACATCCCCTTTCACTACCAAGACGACTTTGTGCACTTCCTGTGCTACAAACTGACCCACCAAGCCCAACTACACTTAGTTTTACCGACTCCAGTGCCATTTAGTAGCACACCTGGCGAAGACCCCACGCATTCGCCTGGGCGAGATATGGACAGTATTCAGTTGCCATATTTCTAAAAGGCTTATTTAGCTCTATTACAGATAATGTTTTATACAGAGGGCCCTACTACCATGCGGCGTTCCATCAGCTTCTTACAGGAACTCGATATGCCTGGGGTCCACAAACGTGGGCGCCACAGCGACAACTAAACTTACAAAACTTCGGTCGCTCAAAATACAACAAAACTCGTGCAAAATTAAGATAAATCTTTCCTTTCCTCGAATAAAGTCGAATAATTTGAAAATTTTTGTGAACCTATACTGCACTTATAAAGAAAATCCAGGCATATGCCTCTACAGGCGACTTGAGAAGAACGCCATTGTTCTGTGCGCACTTACTGCTGTTTCTTCACGGAAGCTGACACACATAGATGTTTTTTCGTGAAACGCTAAAGTAATGCTAACATTTCGAGTTCATTTTTAAGGCAAGGAGTCCACTAGCCTAATGCTACTGTACTTATATGTTTTGTCCACATATGTGTACGCTGGGATACAAAGGTTCAAGCAAATCTTGTTGTTTTTGCATTTGTTTATTCTTGCTGTGTTTCTATTGCATTGTATCTTTTGTTTACTACCCCCCTATGTAATACCCTCCCAGTGAGGGCCTTTAGAGGTTTTTTTGAAAAAAGTTTCTCCGCAAGGGCGAAGCAATGAATGCAATAGCAACAAATTGGAATGTCACGCGAAGAACGGCAAGGAGACTGAAACAGTGCCGCACGCTGTTCAAGCACAAAGGAATCCTGAAAAGAACACACGCAGGACGAGCGCGAACTAACAACGTTTACAGCTCAACACTTTACGAGCTGCTCAAACACAAACGACGCACAAAACTGACGCACAGGTATACACAGGATGTGCTCGAATTAACAAGTGTCACAGTTGTTATTTCACTGTGTTTGAACAGCGCGCTCCTTTCGCAAACTGGGCCTCTGCAGAGGGTGAAGTCGCCTTCGCGCGCTCTGTAACTTCAACGCTATCTTTCCGGTGAAAGCACACCAAGTACAAACCGCTCCCATCACGAGATAACCGCGCGCGCAAACAAGCGACTTCGCCCCGCAGGGCAAAGTACTCGTGAGAGAGGAGAGCACGCAGCACAACGAGCGGGGCGCTCGTTGTGCTGCGTGCTGCGTATATATCTATATATATATATATATATATATATATATATATATATATATATATATATATATATATATATATATATATATATATATATATATATACACACGGCAAAACAAGCCGAGTGTGTCCATATAATTGCTTTCTCTATAAAAAAAACAATACAATAAATAAACAATGGCTTTTTTCGCAATCTTATGTAGATACTGGTCGCGCACGTCATTGTTTTAAAGTTATTTGTGCTGATGTAAAAATTTATTTTGACTATATTTACGAAGTTGGATGCCTAAAACGCTGTTTTGCCTCCCTGTTTGCGGTGCCTAAAACGCAATTTTTTTAATGACTGAAAATCCGGCCTTTACTGATCAGTGAAAAAGGTCAGAAGAGAATGTCGTTTCGCTATGTGTACTGATCAGATGGATCAGTAGGTGTCAGTGGAATGTTGACTGAACGGAATGCTCTTAACGTAAACAACACATCAATTTAGACTCGTAGACTATACTCTTTGACAACTCTGTCGCAGGTTCAAAAGTGAATAAAGGCGAAAGTGTTGTTTTTAAATATCGCGACAAAATCTCAGCGCATAAATGCCAGCGGAACGTGACTGATTTCAGACTAATTCGTATTTTGGCCACATTGACTAAACGAAATTTCGTGGAACTTTGTACATTACGTCTATGGCCCGCTTATAGGACAATCCGCTTCATTTTGACTCAGTAAAAACTTTGTAGACCTTCGTAGACGCCATCAAAATATCTGACGTCACAGCGAGTTGGCGCAAGGAGTTCAAGGTAGCGTCATGCCAATCATTTTTTCTTGTGTGCTCGCTAACTTACCAGTCGCCTTTTCGTGGAGAGCACCTGTCCTTTCGGCAGGGCGAAAAGGTAATTTACAAACAAGAACAAATCTGCTTTCCCTTCACTTTCCCTTTATGTAGCGATGACGCACGAATAATTCGGATAACAAATAACAAAATGAATACATCATCTCGCATGTTCTGCCACTTGTACTTGGGAACTTGGAGTCTCGCCCACCGCGCTATTTACCAACCTTGTGTTTAGTTGACATTCCATTGTGAACTAAGAATCAATAGGGATCCCGACAAGACATTTGATTTTTACTTTAGTCAGTAATCTGCTTAATATTTAAAAATGCGTTTGCCTGACCTCACGGCATTCAGTCGAATTCTTGACTGTTTCCCAAGTATCGTAAACACAACACAGTATTAGCCTTTGAGCATAAGATCAGAAATACTTGAAATACCTACTGCAGGAACAGGCTAGCGGAATCTTCACGAGTTTGGTATTGTTCACAGGTATATGCGCTAGCAGCTGCAGAGTACAGAAGCTCAACCTACAAGCTACATTTTCACTCCAAGATTCAGTGTACTAGAATATGGCTATCACAGAAATGTGGATTGCAACATGTCGCCAATTTTTTAAAGGAGAAAAAACAACTTGGCGGACGCCTAAAGGGACACTAAAGCGAAATATTAAGTTGATTCACATTGATTTTCTGCAGGCTTTAGGGTTCATCAGCGCTTTCTTCACGCCAACAAATCAATTTTTCGCGCCGAAACTCCAACGAAAATCCTTATTGCCGCTGCTCAATTTGAATCACCCGCGCCGAATAGAAGACCTGACGTCGCCACCTCGGCTGCCCATTTCTGTGAATCATCGGGCGTCCGAGACCTCCACGGCTGCAACACGTAGCAAGAACTCTGGCTTACTGCACGTTCACGTAGTGTCAAAACACACTATTTATCTGTAAGTCACGCAGTCAGCAAAAAAGGATCTTACGTCATTTACTGAGGTGCCACCAGAGCATGACAAAGGGCGCCACTCCAATTTCCCAGTTTTGGTTTCTCCCTTACAAATGCTCTATTTTTACCGGGAATGGTGAATCGGTTGTTACACAACCCTAATCTTTCAATATAGCTTAATTTAATACGTTCCATTAGTGTCCCTTCAAAGCTTCGCCTACAGCAGCGGAACGTGATAACGGGGTCGGGCTCTTTCGGAACGTCATCGCATTCGTTCGCCATTCCTGTTTTCTCGGTGGACACCTCAACCGAGTTGCGATGAAGATAACGTCTGTGTGAGTGGTATTGGCCGCTGTGAACTCTCGTGAGTCGACTTCTGATTAAAGTTGCGAAGTACCCACTCTGTAAGGCAATATGCGCGCCCATGTAGCTGCTCACTTCGAAAAGTGAGCTTCGAAAAGTGAAGCCCAAAAAATGAAATAGTGAAAAGTGAAATAGAAGAAATTCGACAGTGAGCGTAATTATTGTTACCCTCGAAGTAAAGGAAAAAGTTAGGCAGATCCCAAGTACCATGGGAATCGATGTTATGCGAAGCATCCGGAGGTAAGGTGACTCGGTTGTAATTTTTTTTTTATTGAGCGAAACGTTATGAAATGGCGCTGAAGATATGTACAAATGTTTCACGCACAGACATGTTGAACAGTCGCATATGTTTCATATGTTGATGCAGCGCGTATGGGGGGGGGGGGGGGGCAACGCTGAAGCAGTTTCCGACATCGACCCGGTCGCCAAAGGAACTGGCATAGCAGCGACCACCTTGGTCGCGGCTATGTGAGCCCCTTTGGTTACAGCAGCTGCAGCTGCTTCGCCACGCCTTCTGAGGCGAGGCCAAAACGCACGCAGCTCTCACAAGAGCAGATGTCCAGTGCCGCCGCCTCTGAGGCGATGGACACAACCACAAGCGTGGTGGCACGGCCATCACCAAAGGAGCGGCGAGAATCTCTCCACCGCTAAAAAAAAACAAATAAAAACAGAACTGCAGGGCCAGAGAAGCTCAGTAATCGAAACGGAAACATAGCGCTACACACAGCACTAATTTATTTACCTAACAAACAAACAAAACAAGGTGGATACACATACACAAATTATGTAGTGAACGTTCGAGGACTTCTCAGAAACCTTGATGATGTCCAAGAGCTCGTCCACGAATACAATCCAAAGTTGTTGTGTGTACAAGAGAGAAATTTAAAATCACAACACGTTAACTTCCTTTCTCAGTACACTGTTTTTCGTAAGGACCGCGACGACGCTCGTCTGGTGGCGTCGCAAATATTCTTGATAAAAATGTCTTCTGCCAACCGCTACAACTGCAAATGGCCCTTGAAGCGGCCGCGGTTCGAACTGTGCTGTTAAACAGGCTTGTTACAGTATGCTCTCTTTACATCCACCCGAGTTATTCACATCAAAGACAAGAATTTCATGCTTTGATAGAAGAGCTGCCGGAGCCATATGTAGTACTAGGAGACGTAAACGCACACAGCACACTGTGCGGCGACTCTCGTTGTGACGCGAGAGGACGATTATTGGAAAACTTCCTTTTTAAAGACGATAGTCTTGCTTGGGATACTTGAACGCAAAAATTTTGGCCTATCTTTCAGCCTTTCTGTCTGTCTGTCTGTCTGTCTGTCTGTCTGTCTGTCTGTCTGTCTGTCTGTCTGTCTGTCTGTCTGTCTGTCTGTCTGTCTGTCTGTCTGTCTGTCACACGATTCAGCCACCCGGCCAAAGTTTAAGCACTTGCTGAACGTCCTGCCATCTTGGACTGGTAGCTGCGTTCATACTTGTAAACATTGTCGATCAAAAAGCAAATATTACGCATATCCGAGGCGCAACATCAATACGTAAGTATTAGGTGCTGTGTTCCTTTATTGGAAAATAGATATATACGTAATTCTAAAGACCCTAGTGTTTCTTAGGCTGCACTGAAAATGCGATGCTATGCACGAAAAAGCCCTCTGCCGACGATATGGTGCTGCCACCGGGCAGTGGCCCTGGGTTCTGCACAAGCTTATGTTTCCCGACGCCACAGCCAGGTGGCGTTCATATCTCACGCAGCGTAACTCAGCGCCTCCTCTATTTTATCAATGCCAGCTATCGTCTTTCGATGACATTTGCAGCGGAGCAATGCAAAGTGGTGCTGGTATGGAAAGGTATGGAAAAACGAAGTGATGCTGAAGAGGGGGGGGGGGGGGGAAGAAGGTGGTGAGAGGGTAAAATATAGCATAACCTTGTGTAGTATAGTATAGCAAGGGGTGGGGAAGAGAAGTGATGGTGAGGAAGAGGGCAACGTCACCTTCTCGGCTGCTTCCTCAGTCTTGGTACCACTAGCGCGTAGCTGCCCCATTTTTTTTCATTTTTTTTCAAGAAAAAGGCTCAGCGACTCTCATATCTGCGCTTCTCTGAAGTGGGCAGTGACTATTATGGTATGACGGAAGTAAGCAATACAGACCACTGCACAGCATAGACTCGTATGTAGCTTTTATATGACGCAAGGTTTAACCAGCAGGACGCAGTGTTACCAATCTGACGAACAAAATATAGTCCCACCAGGAGGCTGGACTGTAGCCTGTTATTTGCCTACTGCTTCCGCCTCAACGTATGGCGTATGAAACTTCAGATCTGTGTCTCCTAGTCGTCGAAGACACGCTTCCAATCCCGGCACCATAAGTTATGTGAGAAATCATCGGCCCGAGTGCCTGTCAGTTTTCGGTTTGTTTTTTTGTTCATCATCAAGGATCTATATTTCTCGTGATCTCAAATCAATTTATAAAAAAAAAATATCGGCAAAAGCAGAAAGCGCGTCAATATATTTATCACTTATATACGTCGAGTACTACGTAGCAGTTGGACGTCACCGCACACATAAAAACGTCTCGCGACAAATATATAACGTACTTGAACACGGTATTTGACTCAAGCCAACGTCCTCTTGGAGTGCATGTGATTAGTACTACGGACCTGCACGAAAAGGCAGAAATGAGTCGTGTCTGACGCGCGTATAGCTTGCCGCTCCACACTCTCCGCAAAGCGTTGCCGCGCAATCTCAATACATTACGCCCTGATGGGGTAGTGTATGCCTCTCGGGGCGTGTGACGGCATAGAAAATAGCGCTTAGCTCTAGTTTATTGGCGATCCAAGTATTTCATTCTCCAATGCCAAAAGGATTACCCAGCAGGATGCAGTGTTATCAGTCTGACGAACATTATATAGTGACGAACATTATATGGGGGGTTGCGTGAGTGCTTTGAAGAAAGTTTGACTGTAACATGTGTTTTTATGAAACGCCACTAAAAGATGTGCTCGCAGAGATCTCAGGCGATGCATTCGCTGGAGAATATGAGGTGACGTATAAAAATATGGCCGATTCCTTTAAACGTCATCGCTTCTTTTTTTTGCCATTGCCGGTGCTTCTGATTTCTTGAAATACATTTGCCGAGAAATTTACGACGTTAGATTTCTGCGGTCCGCTACATTCTTTTTTTTTTTTTCAAGCTCACAAAATTGCCCAGGGCCACAGAATAAATTAAGACGTGACGGTGTTGCCAGAGAAAGGGGCCGCATGATGACTTTAGCCCATGTCTCAGGCAACTAAACGTTGACGTGTGCTCTCTCTATCAGGCTATCGGAGTACTCTTTCAGGTGCTCAATTTTGCACATTTCTTTCTCGTCCAGGCCAGCACGCTTCTACTTTCACGCGTCAGCTTACATGCGCCATCACTACTGTGAAAATTCGCGATGCGTGTGAATGAAGCTCGGCAATGAAAGTCGCTACAGCGCCAGGAATCATGTTAGTGGCGCAGCTGTCACAACGTACGTATGACCTAGTGGTTGAGTGGCTCTGCACACGGCGTCATCGGCACAACCGGCGAGCTGCCAAATAGTAACAGAGGCATGGCGGCGTGAAGCAGACGTCTACACTGAAGCACGTTACTCGGCGCTCGGTTATGCACCTATCTTTCTCTCTATCGGAGCTCTGAAATCGCCGTCGATGCTTCCTCGGTGTGTATACACGATTTTATTTTCGACTCATGGGCGCCGCCATCTTGGACTGATAAGCGATCGTTTTTCCGGTTTTCTATGTTGTAATATGAAGTGATCATGGTCATGAAACGTTGAACATACCAGCCCAAGCATTTCCTTGCGTCCGAGTTCAGCGTAGCACTGTTTGTTTATTTGATCCGGCCAGAAAAGTGCAGCGTTATCAGTCCAAGATGGCGGCGCATGAGCGCCTTCGGAAAATGGTGTATACGTATAGTATAGGGACGGAGTGAGTCCTTGTCGTGACCTTGCAGCGGAACAGCGATCTCGGAGGACCTAGAAGCAACGAAAGAATCATTAAATAAAGAATGACCTCAGAAACAAAAGTACACAATCGCGCGAAACGCGCACTCACTTCGTAAACCCATCGTCAGGAATTTGAAGGGTCCGTTAAAAGAGACTTTTTAGAGGATAATTCGCTCGACTCTGCTTCTTTCCACTTGTAACTTATTTCCAAACGTAGTGAACAGCAAGCTGCTTACGTCCGTCTCCGATATAAATGGGGCACTGCGATCACGACGCGTGCATCACGATCTAGCGCATTTGAATTGAGGAGCGGTAGCGATCGAAAGTGACCGTGTAGCAGCACCCGATTTGGAATACATCAGTTGCGTTCGAAGGTGCTTGGGGGAAAGTTATTCAGCTGTGCAACAGCACCCATTTGGAGACATCCTATGAGCATGGTTCTCACGGTTCGAAACGCTAAAATGTAGGGCTAAGTAACGCACGCACTTTTCATTAGCAGATCTTGCAGTTCGAGTAATGCTGGGGTAATGTTGATTCGAGTACTTGCATCAGAACCAACATCATATTTAGCAGCCACATTTGAAGCGACGTAACGCGTTTATCACGAGCATTCGGTCAGTAGTTGCATTAAAAATTATGTCGCGTTTCAGTGCCCGAGTACCGTGCGTACACTGTTCTTTTTTTTGTGAAAAGGAACCCGCGAGCGCGTGGCCTGCGCTCTGCGCCAGCTGCTTACAGCACCATCAACTGACACCTAAAGAAAGCACGTCCGCTTTTGGCGGCATCGCAGGTTGCGAGACCGCAGCGCGGAGAGCAATTAGCAGCGCTTGCCCAACAGCTATGACTCGTTATTTTGTTTGCTAATAGATGCCAAAAGCGGACGCGTTTTCTTTGGCTGTCCGTTGATGGTGCTGTAAGCAGCCGGCGTGGAGCGCTGGTCACGCGGTCACGTAGCCATTTCATAAAAAAAGGACACGCGTATATACAGCGCCAACGCAATTTTACCCTCTGAGCTAAGCGAATCTATTGCGCCCTCCAACGCATTGGTGAATTGCAGAGAGATTATTGCACAACAACGAAGGAAAACACTTTGTTTAGCATATATTTGGGAGATTTTGGCGCTTTTCTTTAACACCGGCTACTAAGTTTAATGGATGATAGGATATCTGCAAAGCACAGCAAAAAACAAAAAAAAACCGTAAAGAACAACTTATAAAGTAAGGCATGTTGTTGGGCAAGTTGGTTCATCGATTTTGAAGACATGTTTAAACCGCGCGACGAAGACAACACGCTAGAAACGTGTTGAAACGTTTGACTACGCTACGTGTGTGTGCGTGTTCTGTGTTTCTAACGTGTTGTCTTCTTCGCGCAGGTTAAACGTGAGCTGATAAATAACGCTCACCATAACACAAGTGAGAAAATTAAATACCAGCGAGCGAAAGGTCAGCACACAAGAAGAGCCGTTAAACAAAGCGCAAAATAAGTGTAGAGCAGCCCCGTCAAAGAAGATTAAATAAACGGAACTATAGGCAAATAACAACATGAAGAAGCTTGAGCTTCACCTCCAGCAACAGAACGCGATAGCGTGATCAGGCCCCGTTCATGTGGTCTTTGATTCGTTTGCCTGGCTTCACTTCTCAGCGGGCACCTCAACCGTGCCGCGAGAAAAGGAACGTATGTGGACGAATAGCGTTGGCCATATGAACCTCTCTTAGAATGCAGGCCCACTGCAGGCTCACTTGCAAAGTGCGCAGTACGCCATAATTCATTGTATTGGGCATAGGTTTAGGTGAAGTACCCACTACGCCTTCGTAAGGCAATACGCGCAGCTGCACACCTTGTTCATGCTGCCGTTAATGATTATGATTATTGTTGTCGAGGCGCTTTTTAATGCTTGGGCCTTTAAATGACCCACTCGTTGTGCAATTTACATTGCGTGACGCCTGATGCAATTCTATCCGTCTACCACTCATTATTACACGGGACTCGTTGATGATTTTCATTCAATTTCCTTTTTACGATTTGTTTCCTCTTTTGTAACCTTTCGCTTATATTGTATAATATTCCACTTACCGCCTTTCCTTAGCACAGGTTAGCCAGCCGGTCGAATAACTGACCAACCTCCCTTTTTTTTCTGTCTTTTTTCTTGCTCCTTCTTGAAATTTTTTCTTTCCAGCGCCGTTGTTTTTTTCCTGTGTAAATTTAATTTCTGGATAACTCTAAATACCTTTTCACAGGAAGACGCGCGAACCAGAGAGCTAGCTGCAGGGGTCGGGGGTGCGCTCTCAGTGCGGCCATTGTACTTTGGTCTGTGACATTGGTGTGTTTGTGTTGCTGCGGTACGCAAAATACCTTTTTCATAATTGTAAAGCTAGCTTTCCGACGATGAAGTTAGCCCAATTAATTGCAGCTGGCCATTTGTGCAGACAGCGTGTTC
This sequence comes from Rhipicephalus appendiculatus, assembly GCA_030522465.1. NCBI lineage: Eukaryota > Metazoa > Arthropoda > Arachnida > Ixodida > Ixodidae > Rhipicephalus > Rhipicephalus appendiculatus. Next base: position 29,577 of record JALIZH010017218.1, on the reverse strand, counting down.
AAGCGCAGTTTGCTTGCGCTATGACGCCAAAAATGTATACACTTAGCTATCTTGATATAAGCTTACATGATAGAAATGCCCTAGCACGTCCAACTATAGGAGCTTGTGTCTCCACTTTACTCATGACATGTGGCGCCATTACTTGGGAGAATATGCAGCGCAGGCAAGCGTACTTGCGGATTATGAAAAGTGTGTACATTGCGTGAGTGTGATATGCGCTTGTCTCCTATGCTAAGTGATTATCATGGCAAAAAAAACACAGCATATCCACGGAGTGAATGATGATGAGTGGGCCAAGCTGCGGAGGTTCATCGGTAAACCGTGAATCTTCCGTGAATTCTGCCCGGTACATCATCACCGACGTGAGATCGGGCGCGTTTATACTAAAGGGTCGATGAGAGTTATGGTGACTGAAGCAATCATGGTTACACCGTGAAATCTTCAGTGGTTTCGCCCAGCAGTAATCAAAGCGATAGTGTGTGTGAAATTTTATTCAAACTTCAACGACCGTTCGTCGTCCATGGTCCGCCAAGCAGCACGATCCGGCAAGCGCACTCGTACGGCGGTCCGCGCAATCGGAGAGCAGCTGCACCGCCAACGCCATCTAGCGTATCTTCACCCAACCGCCATATTGTACGCATGTCTATAGGACAGCGCCCTCTCGGAAACGAGACGAGAACTGGAGTTGACGACATCATATCCACGGAGTGAATGATGAGCGGGCGAAGCTTCGGAGCTGCGTCGGTAAACCGGTAATTTTCCGCGAATTCTGCGCAGTACATCAACAACGTGAGATCGGGCGCATTTATACTAAAGGGTCGATGAGAGTCATGACGACTCGCAGCTCACTTTAATTTTACATGTACGTTGTGAATTTTTTTATTGTTTAATCACGCACAGGAGACATCTCACACGGGCACTACCTTGGAGGTCGAAATCCAGTGCCTACTGGCTACTCAGAATGCATGGACAACCGAGGACCGCCGAGGTGATGCCATGAGGAGCTTCGCCCCTAAATATATTCATCATATACAAGTGCCGCCATCTAGCGGACATTCCAAGAACTAAACGAGAGGTGGCTACCTACAACTACATACATCGAGGACGCACGACCCACGGCTTAAGGAGCTTCGCCCCTAAAAAATAGTGAACTACCATAGCAAATCATCTTGCCATAATTCTGTCGTGTACTGGTGAACGAACAAGCAGCGGGAACGAAATATTTTTAATCGTGTGTCCGCTGAACAGTACGCCACGCGGTGAGTGCAGTGTAGCAGGTTCGCGTGGCTTCGCTTTAGGGGCGAAGCTCCTAAGGGTGTGGGTCTGTCCCTCCTCTGTAGTTGTCGTAGTAGTAGTAGGTAGGTAGATAGCCACGTATAGTGGAATGTACCCACTCCACGTGATAAAGATGACGATGACGCAGTATAGTGGAATGTACCCACTACACGTGATAACGATGAAGTATAAGCGCGTTCCAGTATAGTGGAATGTACCCACTACACGTGATAACGATGACGATGACATCATTCACTTCGTGGATATGGCGTGATTTTAGGGGCGAAGCTCCTTAGGGTGTGGGTCTGTCCCTCCTCTGTAGTAGTAGTAGTAGATAGGTAGGTAGGTAGGTAGGTAGCCACGTGTAGTGGAATGTGCCCACTTCACGTGATAAAGATGACGATGACGCAGTATAGTGGAATGTACCCACTACACGTGATAACGATGAAGTATAAGCGCGTTCCGGTATAGTGGAATGTACCCACTACACGTGATAAAGATGACGATGACGCAGTATAGTGGAATGTACCCACTGCACGTGATAACGATGAACTATAAGCGCGTTCCAGTATAATGGAATGTACCCACTACACGTGATCGAGCTTCGCCAACTCATCATCATTCACTTCGTGGATATGGCGTGATTTTTTAAGGGGGCGAAGCTCCTTAGGACGTAGGCTTGTCCCGCGTCGTTGTTGTCGTAGTAGCCACCATGACGATGACGATGACGCTGCCATCACGGCACAGCACATGGAATGTGCTGTGCACTATGCGTCATAACGATGACGCTGATGACGATGAAGAATAAGCGTCGTAGCCACCTCTAGGTCTCAGAATGATCACTAGATGGCGCTGTGGTGCCACCTAGTGTAGAGTTACTGTATATGCTACCTTTAGGTAGCAGAGTTGCGCCTCTGATAGAACTCGCCGCTCGCGCCCCCATTCGCCAAGCGCGCTCACGTGCGCGAAAAGCATCCTTTTGAGGGAAAGCCAACTTCACGGCCGCGCAGGTGCTGGCGACCGCCGCGCCACCGCCGCAGCTCTGCTCTACCGCCGATCGCTGCCCAAGCACTCCGGCGAGCCGATCCGGCTGAGTGCGGAATGTCTTTCGTTGGTGTTGTGATTGTGTCTTGCGTTGTCCGTTTTTAGTGAACGTCAGTGTTAGTTGTGCCTGTGCGGCGTAGCGCCGTGACTCAGTGCTGCGAAGTTGCGATGATCACAGGATGCTGCGCTCCCCACTGCACGAATCGACAAGAAAACGGATAGGCTTTCTTCTCCATTGCATGTCTCATTGCATAGCCCATTTCATGGTGACCGTGACAAAAAAGGAAGTGCCAAACCTGTAACTCGCTAAGCAGGTATGTTGGTCCTAGTTGTCAACGACCGTGTTCTGCTCTCACCCGCTTGTATTTTCAAAGTTCAAAATAAACTCTCCCTTTTGAAACACGTGCTAGAAAAAAGCTACACTCGAAGTAAAATTGTTGAATGATGTTGGTCAGCATGTGTTGTCGTGAGCAGTGCGAACTGAAACACTGAAATTACATTTCAAGTGTCATAGCGGCTAAACGTAGTTGGCGTGAGCAAAAAATGTTCATGACGCTAAATCAAGCGAAAGGTAGCTCTGGCAATTATGTACGCCAAATTCATATCAGCACATTGCAAGTAGTCGAATAAGAATGAAATCGGTGTTCCAGCTCGTATATTGATCACGACATGTAGTACATCAGTCAGCCGTAGAAATCGTCACTGCAGGTCGAATGTGTAGGCAGTTCCATACAACTCACTACTTATTACAGCATTACAGTACGCTCCAGAATGCACATCCACGTCACGACTGACTAACATATGTCTATATACTATATAGTGTAGTTATAAATCTCATGACAATATTTTTGCGGCTAGAGTAGGCGATAACAAACAGGATATGTATTGTTTTGCGCCCACTGTTCAACGGCTGGCTAGCCGTTGACATAAATCAAACGGAACGATAAAATTGTGCGCGAGTGAATGCGTAATATGCACCTTACAGGTTTGTCAAAACAGTATAATTCAGTCCGGGCACTGTGGGGCATTGCATTAGAAACCGCACCGAGTGTTTACTTCATGCCACAGCTACGTAAATATGCGGAAAATTCTCGTTTGCTTGCGTTATTTGTAAAACGCGGAGTGATAGTTCTAGCAATTGTTTACTCGAGCCACCGAAGCGCTGTGTCAAAAACTACGTGAATCGAGCGATGGGCTTGTCCAGAATCTCGACAAATTAAGTCGAAGCTTTCCTGTTCGCTATTTAACACAAAAATATTACTTCCGATGGTGACTGCCATCGAACAAGCTATAGCACCAGTTTCATCTGGAGTCATTATTCGTTCGAGTTCTCCTTCTTTTTTTTTTTTTTTCTACGAAGCCAATGTCATTGCGCCAGCGACGGGTTATGAACGAGCGAGAAAGCGCATGGAGCCGCTGGGCCGCGTCGGCTCCTACATTCGAAAGGGGTGGCTTTCCTGCTTGACGTGGATGCCTCAACGGGCAAGATGGCGCACCTATGCGCAACTCTGCTACCTAAAGGTAGCATATACAGTAACTCTAACCTAGTGTAGGGGAGCCTAGATGACCGGCCGGTCATGTAGGCTCTCTAATCTAGTGATCGACCACATGCAACCCACAACATCGATCTCGTATTTGCAAACTTCCCACTACGACCCATCCAAGAACCCCTATCCCTCCACTTCACCGACCATAAACCCGTTATAATGAAGGCGGAACGGAAGCCACGGCTTATGTAAACGGTAACCACCACGGCTCACGACCAACGAAGAAAACACGGCTCCAGTACGAAAACGGAAAATCACGGCTCACGAATAAATACATTTCTTAATATATACACACAGTGTTTGTCACGTCTTTGATGATGTACTGTGCAAGATTCCCGAAAGATTCACGGTTTTTACCGATGAGCCTCCGGAGCTTCGCCCCCTCATCATCATTCACTCCGTGGATATGCGTGGATTTTTTTCTTAGCCACCGGAATCGGGGCAGTGGTTGGTGGCCTCAGTAAATTGAAAGAACTACCATGTGCGGTCAGCGTTAAACCTCAATTCCCCGCATTACGTTGGCGGCAAAAAAAAGTGAAAAACCTACGAGAACAACGTTCCCATGCTGCATCCTAGGTACAAAAGAAAGGTACGCAAGACGCTAGAGCAACTCAGGGGAATGCGGTGGATTCGGGTTTTATGTCTTCCATAACACAGCGCCGACACGGCTGGAAACTCCGTCTTGTCCAACTACGCATCTACAGGCTGCGCGCTGTACTTCATCGGAGGGCCATGCGGGAACCTATGAACGCGCAATGAGGCATACTCTTCACGGTTTGCGACGGAGTCACTTCCCCATTCACCGGTACAACTTCTTCATTCACTTTGTGCGCTATCAACTGACCTACACAGCAGGACTGCACGTACTTTCACGACTCCAGTGCCTCGTGGTTGCACACCTGGCGAAGGCCCCACGCGTTCGCCTCAACGAGATACGGACAGTGTTCAGTCGCCATATTTCTGGCCCCCTCGCACATGTTTTCGACCTAGTCTTCGTCATCGTGAGGGGGATCAAGGTATAAAGGACTGTGCGATGTTTATACTGCTCACAAACTTACGCGCCGCAAGCGAGCACCACGAGCGAGTATGCATGGATGTGTGAAACCTATGGATATTCCGTAGGCTTGATGTTTTTAGCACGCCAGTAAAAGAAAGTAGCAAACAACTGCACAATCCACTTATCGGTTATTAACCATTCACGCTGTGACGGACCTGGTACGTGTGCTGCTGCTGGTGCTGACGACGCAGCACCATTGTTCATAGACGCGGAGCTCGTGCTTTCTTTCACCGCATGTGCCAAGGCGCGCCGGAGAACGCTTCAGGCAGCGACGAATCGGTCATTGGCAGCGGCACTAAAAACATAATAATATCTTAGGTTTAACGTCCCAAAACCACCATATTATTATGAGAGACACCGTAGTGGAGGGCTCCGGAAATTTCGACCACCTGGGGTTCTTTAACGTGCACCTAAATCTAAGCACACGGGCCTCAATCATTTTCGCCTCCATCGAGAATGCGGCCGCCGCGGCCGGGATTGGATCCCGCGACCTGCGGGTCAGCAGTCGAGTACCATAACAACTAGACCACCGTGGCGGGTGGCACTAAAGACAGTCTAAGCAAACGAATAATCGGTGAACACAGGTTCTAGTCTGGACCTTAACACGGATTACGCGTTGGTTCGAGTAGGTGCAGCCCATGATGGAAATTTCGCCGCAATTGCAAGTTAGACGGCGCAAATTCCAATATGGTGCCCCGTGGCGTTAAAGTTTGAAAACGCCTATATTATCAAAATCGCACGTTAAAAACCTCGCGTCAGCAGCGTTGAGTGACGCATGAACGTTTTCAGATACGAATGACTAACCTAAGCAGCTACCAAGACTTCTGCTTGCAACCAAGACTTCAGGATCTGTGTTGAAGGTCACATAAATTCATGTATTTCTGGGCACTGCCAAACATGAAATAAAATATAGCATTCTTTCCGAAATGTATCATCTATCACTCTGGAGGCTTTTTTAAGGTCAGCACTACGTTCCTTACACGAGTGGTCGACGCTCTTGGGTTGCTGCAAACAACAGAAACCTTGTTTTGCACTTAACGCGCTCTTCCAGGAATGCAGGACATTGTGTTTTTAAGGTTAGCTTAACAAGGCGAAGGTCTACTGATCTCGTCTTTATATTGGGCTACTGCAGAAATCCGCAAGGACAACCGCATTTTTCGGAAAGGGAGTACGAAGCACCGGGGGCTCCCCGCTAATCGTAAGCACATTTATTTTTTTTACATCTTTTGCAGAATACTTTCGTTAGGCACCGTAAAAATATTCTAAAGGGTCTCCCCATAAAAAAAAAAAATATGAAGGTGGGTCTGGTAAGAAAATTCATTTATCCGATAGGAACATATTGATGTGTTTCCTTGGGCGTCGATACATTATTTCCAGCGTTGATCCCACGCTGCAAATGCTCCTTCCAAGTCGGCGGCTGAGGAGACCTTCATCAGACACTCCAGTGACAGCCCAATGTATGGCAGGAACAGCGTCGAAACTCGGACCTTTCAGGCTTCTGTTAACACTTGGGAACAGAAAGCACTCTACCGTGGCTCACACCAGGGCGGACACAGCCCTGATGTGTGCCTGGTGGATGCCTTTCGGTTTCCTAATATCTTTTGAATTTCATTGTTCCTCATATGACGGTCATCGTTACCTGTAGGAACAGAAGTATTGCACTGCTGAGCAAGTGGCTGACGGTACAATTCCCGGCATGGAGGACGGAAAAAGTTAGGAGTAAGCATTGCGAGATTCGAAAGAAAGAAAGAAAGAAAGAAGAAAGAAAGAAAGAAGAAAGAGAGAAAGAAAGAAAGAGAGAGAGAAAGAAGACAGAAAGAGAGAAAGAAAGAAGGAGAGAAAAAAGAAAGAAAGGAGGAAAGAGAGAAAAAAAGAAAGATAGAAAAAGAAAGAAGAAAGGAAGAAAGGAAGAAAGAGAGAAAGAAAGAAAGAGAGAAAGAAAAGAAAGAAAGAAAGAAGAAAGAAAGAAAGAGAGAAAGAAAGAAAGAGAGGAAGAGAGAAAGAAAAAGAAAGAAGGAAAGAAAGAAAAAAGAGAGAGAGAAAGAAAGAGAGAGAAAGAAAGAAAAAGAAAGAAAGAAGGAAGAAGGAAAGAGAGAAAGAAAGAAGAAAGAGAGAGAGAAAGAAAGAAATAAAGAAAGAAAGAAGAAAGAGAGAAAGAAAGAAAGAGAGAGAGAAAGAAGACAGAAAGAAAGAGAGAAAGAAAGAAGGAGAGAAAAAAAGAAAGGAGGAAAGCGAGAAAAAAAAGAAATAAAGAGGGAAAGAAAAGAAAGAAAGAAAGAAGAAAGAAAGAAAGAGAGAAAGAAAGAAAGAAAGAAAGAGAGGAAGAGAGAAAGAAAAAGAAAGAAGGAAAGAAAGAAAAAAAGAGAGAGAGAAAGAAAGAGAGAAAGAAAGAAAAAAGAAAGAAAGAAGAAAGAAGGAAAGAGAGAAAGAAAGAGAGAAAGAAAGAAGAAAGAAAGAGAGAAAGAGAAAGAAAAAGAGAAAGAGAGAAAGAAAGAAGGAGAGAAAAAAGAAAGAAAGGAAGAAAGAGAAAGAGAGAAAAAAAGCAAGAAAGAGAGAAAGAAAGATAGAAAAAGAAAGAAAGGAAGAAAGAGAGAAAGAGAGAAAGAAAGGAGAAAGAAAGAAGAAAGAAAGAAAGAAAGAGAGAAAGAAAGAAAGAAAGAGAAAGAAAGAAGAAAGAAATAGAGAAAGAGAGAAAGAAAGAAAGAACGGGAGAAAGAAAGAAAGAAAGAAAGGGAGAAAGAAAAAAGAAAGATAATAGTAGGTCAGACACGCACACGCCATGCTTCGCTTCCCCCCATTTCCGCGATAGACGAAGGCTATCTGAATTTTGTACGTGAGCAGCAGTATATTCCGCCGGCACAAACGCTAATTCTCGTACGTTTTCGAGTGAATCCGTCGGGCACGTAATCTCATCAGCACATTTTAAAACGTTCGGGAATGCTTCGATACATTCAGATGAGGCCAGCTCCAAGCACTACGCATGTAACAGTTTTAGTCGGTGAAACCGAGACACTCTGAAAATAGTCAAGAGTTTCGGCACAAGGGTGAAGCAATCATTGCAATATTAACAAATTGAAATGGTATGCGAAATAAGGTCAGCAGCTCACTCCTTTATCGCTTGAACTGGAGTAACTGAAACAAGATACAGGCGTAAGAAAACGGAACGGCTGCAGCAACCGAAGTCACATTCTTGCTGTTTATGGCTTCAACGCAAATATTACGATTAGGATAACAGCCTGGCAGTCGAAAGCTGCACCAGACTGTTCACTGCGCGCATGGGTGTATTCTCCCTTATTTCAGCACTGCGCTCCGTCATACGGCGCTTATTGACTCGTCGGTTGATGCTCACGCATTCAATTTAATTTAGTGGGCGGCTGGGCAATTCTGGAATCACGAAACGTTGTCTTCTTCTGGCTAGTTACACGTACCCTTGCCACGAGTGAGAGACAGAAAGAGAGAGGCAAAGGAGAAGCATGGTTGGTATACTAAGCTTTTAATTGGCTAGCTACATATTACTTAGAGAAGGGACGCTACCATGTAGGGGAGAACCGGTGCCTAAATGCAGTAGGAACGCCACAATTCTGAGCATAATCAATTTTATCGAGGCTTATTGTGAAATATGAATCATATCAGGGGCTCAGGTCAAAACAAAATGGCATTTCGAGATCCGTACGAATCCCTTGTTTACGATGGAATGTCGACTCAACAGGAGCTTCTTCAAGTTACAACAAAGCTTAACAATGAATTGACTTAGACTAATTGATTGTTCTTTGAAAAGTCTGTTGTCGTTAAATTCACCGTTAGAGCTTCAGAAGAAAAGAAGGTCAAAGTATTAGTTTTAAAAACCATGCAAATATCTAACGACATAAATTTCAGCGCGACGTCACGGATTTCCTCGTCGTTTTTGGAATTTGGCCACATGAACTCAACAAAATTGCCTGGAAGTTGGTCTATTAAGCCTTTGGTCCCCTTAGGGAACAATGTACATCCTCTTTACCGATGAAGAACTTCGTGGGCCCTCTTAGACGCCATCAAAATCCCTAGCGTCACAGCGAGTCTCTATACAAGCACTTGAAATCGTCAACCATTTCATTTTCTTATTTTATTTTTTCCACATTTCCTCGCTTACCAGTCGCCTACTCGTGGCTGTAGCTGTGCTTTTGGTATTGTCAAAGGGTAATTAAATCATAACAAAAATATCGGTTTTCTCTTTATGTAGCGTTTAAGCACTAATAATTCAAACAACCAATGACACAATGAATATGTCTTCTGGCATATTGAACCACTTGCACTCCAAAACTTGGAATCATGCCCGCAATGCTACTTGTGAAGTTTCTGTTTAGTTGGCATTCCATTATGTACAAGGGTCCAGTGCGGATCCCGAAACATCATTTTTTTTTTTTACTTTGGTGACTGATCGGCTTCATATTTAACAATGCTTTTACTATACGAAGTTTTAGTCCGTCGAACTCTTGGCTGTATCAAAGGTCTCACAAAAACAACACGAGATAACAAGGAAAAAAAATAGTTATTGGTAATAGCAACAAATACATCGAAAGTCAACTGTAGTGTTTTCTGTAGCAATAGACGAGGCGCACCTTCACAAGCTTGGCATTTTTCTCCGGTCAAAGCGCAAGCAGTTTCAGAGATGTATGTGCGCCACGTTTAAAAAAGCAGCTACAGTTTCATCGCGAAGGCAAAGCAATGAACACGATAGCAACAAACTGGATTGTTATTCGAAGTAAAGCTAGCAGCTCACTCCCTAGCGTGAGACCTTGCCTAGCCGAAAGAAAACGCTGTCTCAAGAAAATGCCGCCGCTTCAAATGAAGAAAGCAACCTTCGTGCAACGTATGGCTTAAACACTAACTTTACCATGAGGACACAACTGGTACAAAGATATGAGACGTCGGCTTATCTCTGTAAAGATACGGCGCGCCCGACCACAGGCGACCACGCCCGGCTAGTCAAAGTACGCATTTCCTGCGGAAAACGGGAAGCCCCCACCCACTTACCCCCACCCCCTTGTCCCACCACGCAGTGCGCCTTTCGCCCTTGTCAGAGGCAACAACAACAGCGTCGGCTTCTGCATTGTGACACTCGCAGCGCGTTCCTCAAATATACACACGTAACAACGGCGGCAGTTGTTAGTTCACGCTTGTCCTGTGTATACCTATGCGTCCTTTTCGAGCGTCCTTCTTTGTGCTGCGGCGGCGCGTTGCAAGTATCTAGCTGCTTGTCGTTTTTCGTGTGACAAACTAATTTCTTGCTATCGCAGTCATTGCTTCGCCCTAGTGGCGAAACTGTGACTTTTTTTGTTTTCTTGCATGTGCGTGCATTTGAAACTCTGAATCTACTCTCGATAGAAGCACGAAGTTTAAAAGCCTCAGCTGTGAGCAAAAGGTCATTGATTTGCCATAGTCTGTATTGCTTACGGCAGGGGGTCTCAAACACGCGGCCCGTGGGCTGCATGCGACCCGTGGACATTTTGCTTGCGGCCCGCGGCTTCACAAGGCATAACATTTTTGTGACTTTGGTAAATGGTACTCGCATTATTTAGTGGCCTTTTGCGATTCGTGACGCATTGTTCGGGTAAGCTAGAAAGGCGGGACTGGTCTCAAGTATATTTCCTGTATGCGAGGCACCTCATGCGGTTACCATGTGTTAAAATATAACCGTGGCACAAACTCTGTATTGCAGAATTGGTTTCCATATTTGAGTCATCCTGGAGATCAGGATCGACATGCCCCTCGAATTATGACGCCAGGACCTCATCAAGAATGACCCATATATGAGATACGCTAAATTCGGGCTTTTAAATGGCAGCGTAAAGTCACATTTTGTTCATTCAAGCACCCCCCCCCCCCCCCCCCAATTCAACCAGTTTGATTTGAGACCTCTGGCTTACGGGATCTTAAGCAGGTATATTAGGGATTAATTTGTTAATTGTACGTGGGCACCCGAAAAGGCTACTGTCAATGCAAGGACGTCGGCCTCAAATTTAGAATTCCTCTGTTAACGTCGCGGTCTTTCCCTTCGTAATATACGTATACAAGCCTTAGATCTTGCGGAAATAGGAAAGAAGGAAAAGCTAGATTCTGTTGAGCTATAGTGCTGGACATGTTAATGAATAAAAAACTTTAGCCCTCTCTGGAAGGAGGCAGGAGGATAGATGGAGGTTTGATTATCCCGTCGACTGCATATAACGAACTATGATCCTGGTTGTAAGAGAGAGCACTCCTGAATGTTCTTAAGAAAAAATAATGAAACAAACTTTTTTTATGTTCCCTTCATCGTGTTAGCTAACAGTTTATTTGACCAAAAGAAAGTATTAGTGAACATGGAAAGTTAGAGACTATGAGAATGGTCATGGGCAAAATGGTTCGATGGTATTCTGGACACAACAGAGAAACGTCTATAGTTGGTGACAACCGCAGAATAATTATAGTCTGCAATCAGTAGTATAACCGTCTGACGCGAAAAAAAAAGAACTTTCGTACAAGCTTTTGGGAAAATATGCGGACGATTAGTAGTACTATGGAACAGTGCTAAGCTGTCTCTTACAATAAATCTAAACCAGAGCTCTGCCGGACCATTAATAAAGTTTTTCCATCCATTGCCCAATGAGATTGGTGCCTCACCCAATCCTGAAATACACTTCCGCCTGGTGAGGCTGGCTTATTTCCATGGCGCTAAGCACATCTGAGGGTGTAGGATATCGAAATCTACCATATAAGTTTCAGTCGCTTGCTCCCGGCAAATCTTATGAAACATGTTGACATCAGCATTGAGTCAAAAATACGGGGGGATGTAACAAAAGACGAACTGTTATCGGAGGAATCATGGCAAAAACTGAAAACGACAAAAAAAATCGAAAGAAGACAGAATATGGCATCCTGTACTGTCTTCTATCGGTTGTCCTAGTTCTCAGTTTGCGGCAAAAAGTCTTTCGTTAAGCTATACACAAACTCGCCCACTGCTAAAACAAATTCTTACCTTTTGATACGCCAAGTATTTATATTCGGGGAGAGAAATTACTTCTAGTTTGAACGTCGGCCACCCGCTTCGACAATCTTGCAGAGGCGATGGGCAGGCGCACCGTCACATTATTGCTAGAGCTCATATTTCTTCTTAGGTTTTAAACGATTATAGCTGACCTATTCGGACTTGGGTTTCACTGGCGTTCCTACCCCCAGTGCGTCATCAAAAGTTACCAGAATTTTCAGAATACTTAACGAGAAGAATAACTAGATAGCTCAAGTAGCTTATCAAAGGCCAACATCACAGTGACTATGAGTTTCACTGCGTTCCTACGCTCAGTGCGTCATCAAAATTTGGCAGAGACTTCAAAATACTTTACGAGAAGAGCAACTAGATTAGTTGCCAGAAACTTCATAACATTTAACGAGAAGAGCAACTAGATAGCTCCAAGTAGATCATCAAAGGCCAACATCGCAGTGATGTACATTGCAGAAAGCCTATCACTGTATTTGTGTACTTATGCTTTTGTCTTTTTTTTTTCAGACTGCTGTAAATACAGAAAAATAATCCATTTGTTCAGCGGAAAAAATGATTTACTCTGCTATCGCAATATGCTTGGCATTTATTTCAGCCAATCTTGCATCCGAGACCTACAGGGTTAACGTAGAGTATGACGGCTGCCTAACAAGACCTACAGTCGTCAACGAGTGTACGTACTGCCTAACGTCTCATTTCGTGAAATCCGTATACTTACCTTTGACCAACACTTAAAATACACAGTTACGCTTTGGTGCAACATATCAATCTTTCTTCCAGTGGGTTTCATGTTGGGAAGTTTCGCTTTCCCAAATAGCCTATTTGTCTACGTAAGGGGTAAATGTTTCACCTAAAAGATCTTTCAGGAGCTATGAATATTTGGAGTTGTCAAAACACGTGTGGAATATGCAATAGAGTGCTAACTAATAGTTCGAATTCGCTAATTAAAAGGGCGTTGTATAATACGCGAGTTTAGATCTGTTGGTTTTAGGGCTACCTGAAAGCCCACATAATTTTACCCGTATTCCGTTATTATGTATTGTTTAATAATACAGAAAATGTTTGTATTTATGCCGGTGCTGAATCGCGAGTCAAACTGTCACGGCAGCATACATTACGAGTTGGTAGGTGTACGACTGCGTAACGCGAGCGCTCTCTCTGTGGCGTTCTACATTGTAGTGTGTGGGTGTGTGTGTGTTTGTGTGTGTGTGTGTGTGTGTGTGTGTGTGTGTGTGTGTGTGTGTGTGTGTGTGTGTGTGTGTGTGTGTGTGTGTGTGCGTGCGTGTGTGTGTGTGTGTGTGTGTGTGTGTGTGTGTGTGTGTGTGTGTGTGTGTGTGTGTGTGTGTGTGTGTGTGTGTGTGTGTGTGTGTGTGTGTGTGTGTGTGTGTGTGTGTGTGTGTGTGTGTGTGTGTGTGTGTGTGTGTGTGTGTGTGTGTGTGTGTGTGTGTGTGTGTGTTGCATTCGATTCTTGTTGCTGATGTAATTGGATCTTCCCTGGCTAGCACCTTTCATTTTTTTGTTTCAGTTATAGGAGTGTTGAAACGATTGGAATCCCCCGTGATATGAGCGCGCTGAAGGTAAACAGTCACGTCGAGGTTTTCTTCGTCGGCGACGTTGGGCAGCATGGCGTTGAGCGTCGTTGCCGTAGACTAACTTGTATGGAGACATTTGCGGGGTTTCTTGTACAGCTGTGTTGTAGGCGAAGGTCACGTACGCAAGGATGACACGGGACGGCGGACTGCAGCAGCGTAGGTCATAGCCTCCGGACGAGGCTGTGGTGGTTTGGGAATTCATAAGGCTTGCTGAACTTCTTCGCGAACAATGTCGTTGATCGAGTCCACTTGAGGCTGTGGCGAGGGTAACAGCTTGCGCAGTTCCTCCCGCACGATCGCTCGGATCGTTTCACGCAGGTCATCGGAGCAGTGTGGTTGAACGTCTGTGTACACTGACGTCGAACGGCGATTGAATTGTCGGATGCGCATCTCCAGCGTCTTTTCAATCGTCATCGCTTCGTAGATGAATTCCTGGACAGTACTCGATGGGTTCCGCATCAGACTCGCGAAGAGCTCCTGATTTACTCCTCGCATCAGGAAGCGAACTTTCTTGTCTTCCGATATTTCGGGGTCGGCGTGGCGGAAGAGTCTGGCCATCTCTTTTGCGAAGAGCACCACGTTTTCGGTTGGGAGCTGCGAACGGGTTCCGAGCAGCGCTTCGGCCCTCTCCTTGCGGATGACGCTTCTGAATGTAGCGAGGAACCTGGCGAAATGTGTCCCACATTGTCAGGGTTCGCTCTTGGTTCTCGAACCAGGTACGAGCGGCGTCTTGCAAGGCGAAGTACACAAGTCGCAGCTTGTCTTCGCTGGTCCACAGATTGAAAACGGCGACTCGGTAGTATGCTTCGAGCCAGCATTCCGGGTCTTCAAGTGCTGAACCGCGGAAGGTTGGCGGCTCCTTGGGTTGCCGGAGCAGGATGGGTGCAGAAGGCACAGGGGCTGTCATCGTCGCTGCGATCGAGGTCGGGGTCTTGGTCTGCCGGGTCTTTTTAGATAAAGGCCCGGTCTGGCCGTAGACCTTGTTGTCTTCGGCTTGCTCGCCGCTCAGGGTTGCCGTCGATGTCGTCCTCGTGACTTGGGCAGGGTTGACGGGGGCGTCTGGTTAATGAAAGAAGCAGTACCTCCACTAGATGTCACGTCGTCGTGACGTCGACGTGACGTCGACGAAGGCAACAGTGGGCATGTCAAAGAAGAAACTATTTATTTGGCTGAACTTGTGGCCGTGAAACTGAAAGTCAGACTACAGCAATACACATTGGCACTGCTAGCAGCGAACAGAGCGTCGGCCGTCGATGATCTGATCTGCGACAAGGTGCGTTGGCATTTATACAGGCGGCAGCGAACATTCGAGCATTATCACTAGTGGCCACGTTCGTTCTAAAATAAACTCAGTTGTTCGCGTCTGCGTGCTGAAGCCTGACAGATGATCCTAAATAATCTGGAATGTTCTCAGACATTCGGGCGCGGTTTACGTAAGGCATTATCTACCCGTGCAATGGGCCGGCGAAAACCAGCACAGAAATAAAGGGACATCTGCGGCAATATTTTTTTACAAATACCACATACCATTTACGCACTCATACGTTATATTACCTGCAGCAGATGCGCGCAAAGATATATAGTGTGGTAGCAGATTTTCGCTACCTACCTCCCGTTATAGCTTTTTGCAAGGTATACTACCAGTATGATCTATATCTCGCAGGATAATTCTACATCCCGCAGGGGAATCCTAACAGCATTATTTATTTCCAGAAAGGCGTAATTCTTGCATCTCACTGCTTCAACGGAAAAATATATCTGTTTCTTTTCCATAAGGACGCTGTGCTTTAAGACATGTTGGGGTATATTTTAGTTTATCTTTTATTTGAGTTTGTTTATTTACATCTTGCAGTTACACAAGAATTTGGTGGCACGGGTAAAGAAAAGTTACATTTAACAACTTGACACTCCCCCACATCCCCAGATTTAATGTACCAACAAGGCAGCAAAACCAAAATAGATCTCAAGGCAATGTAAATGACACAACACATGCTCTACATAGAAAAAGGTGTTATACAAAGAGAGTAATACAACAGACATATTTGCCAAGGCATATTCCAAATAGAGTGTGCGCACATTTTAATAAGTAATTTGGAAATTATTTAGTATAATTGGCAAAGAATAACTTAAAGCTTGAAAACCATAGTTAATAGGCGACGACGTGACGTACCAGTTGATTCATTCTAAATTTTAAAGTGCCAACAAGAAGTGCTCCTTAGTGGGAAAAAAAATTAATTACGCTTTTGGATAATGGCTAGTGCACCACTGTGAAAGCACTGTAAACAGCTACAATGCTTGTGGGCCCAGCGCCATCATAGGGAAGTGTTTTTAAGTGCGGAGGACTTTAAGGGTCCGGCTTGTCGTCTATCCGTGCATCTAATGTAGTGTGATCACGCTCACAGTAAAGCGCTCAATGCAGGCCCTAACAGGGCTAGCACTGCTGCAATACCAGATTAAAATGTTTTAAAAATATTACAATTAACAGGAAGAACAGAGTAATCGCTATGATTAATTTAAAACCGCAAAGACGGTTCGTAAACTCTCACCTGACTCTCGTGCCGCAAAATAGATGACGCCTCCGCCTTGCCAAAAGCACGATAGCTCTTTCCAGCACTTCGCCGGCTCTTGGCTGCTACATCTTAAGGGGGAAATAACCTGACGGAACTCGCTGCAGACGACAGGTATCTCAACTGCCGTAACAAGCAGGAATTCGATAAAGCGTATCAAAATTACACCATCTCCCGCTAAAGGGAACCATGTGTAGATGCGAAGCAGCGGGCGCTAACGCTTACACTGGCGGCGGCGTTGACGCTGGCGCTCATCGCGGCGTTGCGCAGGAAAGAGAGAGGTGACACGTACAGACATGTTTCAACGCGTACGTTAGGCGCGCGTCAGGCGGCAGCTGCGGGCGCTGCGGCGAGCGCACGGCAGGCGAGGGAGAGAGTGACGTCAGCGCGCACTGCGAGGAGGGCGTGACCTCAACGCGCAGCTGCGGCGTGACCTACTTGGCACCGCTCCAACACCTGCGGCGAGGGGAGCGCGTTGCGGCGCGTTCGTACGGACGCACGGAGGGACAGCGTTACACAGGCTAGTCAAAGAACTGCTTCGCATCTAAAAAGCAGCGGGCACGTTGCACACCGAGTTTACGAATATACCTAACAAGATTCTCCTCGTGCCTTTGAAAGCCTGCATGCTTACATCAAGCATTAATTTCATCAACGCTTTGGTAAACGAAGTAGTTAGATCTCTACAAACGGGAATCGCTGCGTGACCATGCTACGCACTTCCTTGGGTTCGACAGTAGTGGAGCTGCATTTTTTGTGTGGTTTAAATTTCTTTTTGTTTTATAATTACTCAACCTCACTAAAAAAATGCACACAACGCGTTACAACATGGCGCATGTAACCTCACTATACCAATTGGTACTTTTTGTGCATGAATTCAACGACACCGTTATGCGGCTTAACATGCAAGGTTGTGCAGGCGTTTATAGTAAACGTGCATTTGTCATTACATGTACAAAGCGACGGTACAGTAAAATAAAGAAAAACCGCATTTCTCTTTTCGAGTCTATCATGTGGCCTTCAATGAACAAAAATAGCGCAGCTCTTGGCAGAATTCGAACTTTTGTTCTTTAGCGACAGGCCAAAACGAATTAATAGTAATTGTTGGTGTTTTACGTCCCAAAACCACGATTTGATTATGAAAGATGCCCTAGTGGAGGGCTCGGGAAATTTCGACCGATCTAAATGCTCGGATCTCTAGCATTTCGCCTCCATCGTAATTCAGCTGCCGCAGCTTCGATTCTATCGTACTACCTTCGTATCAGCAGTGGAGCACCCTAACCATTAGGGCATGGCGGCTGGAGACAAATTAATATGTAATGTTTTATTTTAATATTGCACATAGCAATCATCATCGCCAACACATTTTTTTGTGTGGCACTCTATACTTACAGTAGTCTTGCACGAGAATCGTCTTTCAACACATGTAGTGTAAATCATGAGTGTCTGCCTTAATGGAATCGTTACGGGTGATTCGCTCAATGCAATGCTATTACTTTCCCATGTTCAATATGTACGGCTTAAAACAACTGTGCTTTTCACTTGAAGAGGTATTTTGCGTGTTTCTACAGCCCACTGCCTCCTCAGTCATACAGTGTCTCTAAAGGATGGGCAAAAAAGATCATTCAAAGGGCCATGCCTGCAAATTACCTGCAATCTTAGTAATAAAACAGTAAAGGAAGAGTAGTAAGTATTTCGCGACTGTACTTACTTATATGTGGAGTTTGTTTATCTCTTCTCTTTGAAACACAGTGTCGAGCATGCATTTGCTTGTAAAAAATTGGGGGACCCTTAAGCTTCGCCTTTAAGAGTTGACGCGATAGCGATATCCTGTACCTAGTACGTACTTCAATCACTTAGTGCATACTATGTAATGGGTAGCATGCTTTACACGACGAGCGGGGAACCTGTTCGAACTTGCTATGCACCCACTACCTGGTCTTAAGGGAAAACGCGTAGTAACGTGAGTGCCTTTTGTAATGGGTGGCTGGCTTTGAACCATGATGTCGTCATGATATTCCCATGTTCTGACGCCCGATGCCAATGTACGCTTGTACAACGCAATATTACTGCGATATGACATGTTGTATTGTGACGCCTGTATAGCGGACGCGTGTCGGTTATTTTCACTGCATTTCCATGCAGACGACCTGGGTTCGTTCCTCATTCGGACCCGGAAATTTTTTATTTGTTTTATTTGCATCTTTCTTGATTTTTCGGTCACGGACAAGATGATGATTTTTCGCTAACAATCAACGACGCCGACACCGACGCCGACTCCGGAATTTCTGCGAAACGAGCTCTTTAACGCTGTCGCGTTAAAATATCACAAATGCAGTGCCGAAGTTCTGTGATAGGGCACATACCTAGTGGCTCTAGGGCAGTAACACAATTTGTCTACGATAAGTCCAACAACGTCCATACAATAATTAAGAATTTTGCCACGTACTCAGTAGCCCGAAATGTCTGCTCGGCAAGGCAGCAGCTAGCACATATGTAGTGGTACAACCTTAGTCGCTCGATAACTAGCTCAAAGGGGCTGTGTACAAATTTGCAATCAGTAGTAAAAATGTGAACAACTAATAATTAACATAAAACCTTGCATGACGCTTGTGCTTCGCCTTCAAGAGTAGAATGCGACCCTGTTCGCATGGCCTTCTCCGTCGCTAGCCTGGTTTCGCTTCAAGGTGGACACCTAAACCATGCCGCAAGGAAAGCAACACCTGAGTTCGTGTAAATTGGCCTTTTCCAACTCTAAGATAACGCTTGCTGCAACTACAGTAGGGAAGTGCCCAGTACGACATAATTCTTCCGCTTGCGAGTTCACGAGGTGCCTACTACCCGTCTGTAACGCAACACGCGCATCTGCGCAGCTGCACACGTTATTCATACTGTTGTTGATAATGGCAATGGACCTTTTCCTTGTAGGTATTCTGCGATCGCGCGGCAGTGTCGATGAGGCGCGCGCCATGTTTTTTGGCGGCCAAAACCCGTCGACAGGTGCAGAGTGAGTGACACCTGGCGTAGCAATCATACAAATAACTCCCCCCCCTCCCCCCAAAAAAAACGCGTGAACGTAGGCCTCCGTTACTTGCGCGCGGCGTACTATTTGGAGGTCAAGGGCCCCAAGTTTAGGTTTCAGTGATTTCCACCGAAGGCGCTGTTCGGACCCAGAAAACGCCGATTAGTTATGCCTGAGTGCGTTGTATTTGGTGGGCTTTCAAATCAACCAATCATTGTGCAATACACATGTTGTGACGCCTGGTGTTATTCCACACTTCTGCCGCACAATACTACATATTGAGACATGCTATTGGAGCCTAGATGAAGAGGATGATCAAGAAACTCGGCAAGCTCCCCGTTTATGGCATCAAAGTTAGCTTTCTTGTAATCACGGATATGTTTAGGGATTACTTGAGCCGGTGGAGTGGTGGTGAGAATGTCAAATGAAAGGCGGTGAATGGTCACTGAGCCCGGGTAAGTACGCGATGTCTGAGGTGAGGTCCGGTCGAGTGGTAAGCACTAGATCAAGACTATTTGCAGTGGTTTCAGTTATTCTTGTCGGTTGAGATACTAGTTGGGAGCAGGTGAAAGTGCAACAAAGGTTTATGAAATCGGTGCTTAGGCTAGACAACGAGCTCTGGATAAGTTATGCTTGGAAAGTTGAAGTCACCAAGTAGAAAGATAGATGCCATTGGTTGTCGTGTTTACACAGCGTTTATCGCATCGTGTAGGTTGTCAATAAAATTGGCAATAAGATTCGGAGGGCGGTAGCATGCACCAAAAATTAGCTTTAAGTGAGCGAGTTCTACCATGCCCAGGCAATCTCGAGACCTGTTATTATGTTAATAGCGTAAGACCGGATACTTTTGCAAACAGCTAGGAGGACGCCACCACCCTGACAAGATGTGCGGTCACATCGATAGAATGAGTACCGGGATCAGTCAGCAAAAACTTCAGTGTTACGTATATTAGAATGAAGCCAGCTTTCGGTAAACGCTATGACATACGCATTACACGTGTCGGCTATTGAATGAAACGTAGCAAGAATAGATATGCGCGGTATAGTCGACGACTGTCCTCGTCCCCTCTCGCGGTGCTATGGAGAATTCGTAGTATTCTGAGCACGAGAGGTGGCTAACCGCCGTGTGTTCTCTAGTACTGCTTCCACAGATGAGCCGTTTATGATATTGTAACCACGCGGCCGTTGGGGGTGAGGTCGCTGGAAAATTGCTGTCAACAGATATACCTCCTCCCCTTTTTATGCTAAGGAACAATGTGCGTGTGCGTGTCGATGGAGTACCTACGATGTCTATAGTGGACACAGGTGCGACTGTCTCAGTAATGAGTCTCTTATTTAAGAGTGCGCTACGCCGCAAGGTGATGTTTCGGTGGCATCAAGAAGAAATGTTTTTTGGAGTGGGCGGCGAATCATTGTCTCCTGTCGGAGTGTGCACTGTAGACGCATCGACTTTTCACTGCCGAATTCGTGATCATTTCTCGGTGCACCCAATACCCATTTTGGGTATTGACTTTTTTGAAGCAGTGTGGAGCTACAGTTAATTGTCGAACTGGGGAGCTGTCCGTAACCGACAACCTCCCTTCCCAGCTTTTGGAGGACAGGAACCCCGGCCGCGAGAGTACTTTTGCTCTCTTGGAGGATACCACTGGGCCAGCATTATCAGTGGTGAGGGTACCAGTGACCTGCTCTAGCCTTACAAACATCACGTTTGATGCCGCTGTGGATTGAATTCATTCAGCCTGCGCTAAAAAGAACATCGTTATTCCGCATTGCCTGGTGCCAGTGAAAAATGGAAAATCTGCTTTGTGGGTAGTCAACAGCCCGCGATACTCCCGGACGGAATGAAACTCGCTACTTTCCGAGCAGACGCGCTTTCTGCGGTGGCCTCCTTGACAGATGCAGACACTCCGAGTGAGACGGTCACTCTACGGCCTTCGGACTCGCGTCTTCTTGGCATGGTCAACACGTCACTGAGTGCAAGCGAGTGCCATACCTTGGTTGACGTTCTGTCACAGCACCTATCTGTGCTTGACTTTGCGCAAGAGGAGAAAACGCTTCCGATCCCCGAGTCTCGTACACGTCGCAAGGTCAACACAGGCACGGCGCATCCGATAAGGCAAATACCTTATCAAGCTTCCCCGGCAGAACGAAAGATAATCGGTGAGCAAGTTCGCGAAATGCTGGAAAAGGGAGTAATGCAGGAGTAGTGCTGTCCTTGGGCGGCCCCGGTCATACTTGTCAGAAAGAAAGACGGCCCCTGGAGGTTTTGTGTGGACTATCGACGTCTTAATGCAGTCACTAAAAAGACGTCTATCCCCTTCCTCGAATTGATGATGCCATTGACTGCCTACACTCCGCTTCGTACTTTTCCTCTGTTGACTTGCGCTCAGGCAGATACCGATGGATCCGGTGAACAAAGAAAAGACAGCTTTTGTGACTCCAGATGAGCTCTATGAGTTCAATGTGATGCTCTTCGGTCTGTGTAACGCCCCCACCACCTTCGAACGGTTTATGGATACCATTCTGCGTAGCCTCAAATGGGAGATCTGTATGTGCTACCTGGACGACGTCACGTAGTAATTTTTAGTCGTACATTCAGCGAACACAATAGGCGTATGGATATTGTGCTGGATTGTAATAAGAACGCTGGTCTTGTTCTCAATTCAAAGAAGTGTCATTTCGGCGAGCGGCAAGCACTCGTTTTAGCTCACCTTGTAGACAAAGATAGTATCCGACCCGACCCGCAGAAGGCTATGGACGTCAAAGAATACCAGCCACCATGGTCGTTGAAGGAGCTGGGCAGTTTCTTAGGACTGTGCTCGTACTTTCGTCATTTTAATAACCGGTTTGCTGACGTGGCTCACCCGCTGACACGCCTCCTGCGAAAGGATGCACCGTTCCATTTGACAGATGAATGTGACGCCTCTTTTCGACAGCTGAAGGGTCTTTTGACATCACAACCGATTCTGCGGCACTTCGAGCCCTCCGCCCCAACAGAAGTTCACACAGACGCAAGTGGTGTGGGCTTCGGTGCTGTACTCGCCCAACGCATTGGTGATAAAGAACATGTCATCGCTTATGCCAGCCGCTCGCTGAGTAAACCGGAGCGTAACTATACTGGGACTGAACAGGAATGTATTGCCGTAATTTTCGCAGTTCAGAGATTTCGGTCATACTTGTACGGACGGCATTTCACGATCCTCACAGACCACCACTCCCTCTGCTTGCTTCTGAGTCTACGTGATCCATCTGGTCGACTTGCACGCTGGGCCCTCAGATTACAAGAGTATGACTTCACTGTTTCTTACAAGACCGGCCAGCGCCATGCCGACGCTGACTGCCTTTCAAGACTGCCACTAAAATCCACGGACTGTGACGCGGAACACTTCGATCATTACCTCTCTTCCCTTGGTACTGCTTTTCCCTACGCGGACGTGTTCAAGGTCGAACAGCTGAAGGACCCAAAGTTGCAGCCATACTTTTCCGGCGCTCCCAATTCTAAGATAGCACGTAGGTTCGGTGTTCCCAATGGAATACTATATAAGAATTACACTGCAACGGGGCCTTTACTGCTATTGGTGGTGTCGGAAAGCCTCCGTTCCTCTGTATTACGTGCCATGCATGATGACCCCACTTCCGGCCACTTAAGATCAGCGCGGACTCTGTATAGAGCTAAAGAGCGTTTTTACTGGCCGCGAATTCGTCAGACTACCGAGCAGTATGTCGCCAGCTGCATGAGGTGTCAGCGTCACAAGCATCCCACAAAAGTTCCCGCCGTTCAACTCCAGCCTGTGCAGCCTGCGTGCTCGCCTTTCGAGCAAGTGGGCATTGATTTTCTAGGTCCTTTCCCACGATCCTTCGCGGGTAACCGTTGGATAGCCGTGTGCATCGATTACCACACTCGGTACTGCGAGACGGCCGCCATCCCCTCTGCGACTGCTGCTTCCGTCTCTCTGTTCCTGCTACATTCCGTCATCCTCCGGCATGGGCCACCCTGAGTGATAATCAGCGACCGTGGACGGCAGTTCACTGCAGACGTAGGGAAGGAGTTGCTACGCTTGTGTGATTCGACCTTTCGGAATTCAACATCCTACCATCCTGAAACAAATGGACTTACCGAGCGTGCGAACAGGACGCTTACGAACATTCTTTCAATGTACGTGGCGTCCAATCATAACAACAGGGACGAAATTTTGCCATTTATAACATACGCGCTCAACACAGCAAGACACGAAACGACGTGCTACAGCCCATTCTTCATTCTCTACGCGCGCCCACCGCGTTATACTTTGACACTATCCTCCCTTTGACGACCGCTGACAACCTATCAGTAGCTGAGACTCTCTGTCGCGCTGAGGAAGCTCGTCGACTAGCGCGACTTCACACGTTGGCTTCCCAGACCACGTCAAAGGCTCGATACGACAGTAAGCACCGTCCTGTGAGCTATGTCCCTGGTGACTTTGTGTGGTTGTGGACCCTAGTACGGAAGCGTGGTCTATGCCCCAAGTTCTTGGCATGCTATGCGGGCCCGTTTGTCATCATCGACCGTTTGAGTGAGGTAAACTATACTATAGCACACCTCACACCCAGTGGCCGACGTTCTGCAAGAACTGAGGTTACGAACGTCGCCCCGATAAGCCATGTGCACAACGAGAGGACACTTGACTCGCCCGGCGGGCTTCGTCCGCGCGAGAAGTGTAACGGCGCCTCTAGAGCGACTAAGAGGAGCTGTACGGCAGAAGACGACGACGAGGACTTTGTTGTTGTTTCCGTAGCCTCACCCCACCCAGTGCTTCGTCGCTGAGCGTTCTCAATAAACACCTCCTGGCTCGTAACAATACTAACACAACTGTTTGAATAATCGTACACGTAGCCCTTCTCGTTAATGTACAATTTGTTGCAACGTAGCTGAAACTTGGTCCCCATTGTCCTGCTGGGCTGGCTTTCAGCAAATTCTGTTAAGTGTTTCCTTAAGGAACGGATGGCTGGCGAAAAGACCACGGATACGAAAATGTCACTGGCTTTAAGATTAGAGTAAGATGCTAGTATCCGCGCATGATCTTTGAACGAGCACAAACGAATGACAACCGGCCGGCACCTCTGCGTAGAAAATGTGCCTATGCGGTGTGCGCGCTCGATTTGCGGTTGAAGAAAGTCGCTGCCGAAGGCACACCGAAAAAACAGCAATCACTTTTAGATGCGAAGCAGCTTAGAGCGGAGTTCAATCCGGTGGTGTGCGGCCTGACCACCCTTACTGCGCATGCGCCAACTCTCCCCCCTGTCCTCGCGCGAGCGCGAGGAGGGGGAAGAGGTGGGGTGGAGGAGCTGGGGTGGCGTGAGCGCTGCCTCCGCATCGTTTCTCCTCTCCCGTTTTTCTCTCTCCGGCGCAGCTGTGCGCTCGTATATAATGCGACGCGCGCTCGCTCCATTGCACGCTCCTTCGCAACGGCACTATGGATGTCAACGTTGGCGCCAGTTGTGGCGGCATCGGTAACGTAAGCTGTGACAGCAGCGCAAGCAGCATAAGCAGCACCGCTGAAACACAACTCCACTCACAAATCAAACATGCACGGAAACATGCAAATGGAAACAACAAATGGAAACACTAGTGAACACCAGCGCTGCTTCGCATCGCCACATGTTTCCCTTTAGTGGGAGATGGTGTAATTTTTTTGTTCAGTTTGTTCCCAAGTTTCGCGGGCGTCGGGTATGCCTCTTAAATTAGATTGTTTCTTCGTGAGCGGTCTTCGAGGTCGTCTATACGAGCTCTAATTCCTGCTATGGTGAGGTTAGTTGCTGAACGGTGCACTGGGTCGAGGCGACATCAAGTTCTATGCCTTCAGGTGATTTTCAACGACTCTCAACTTGTTCCAAGCGCTGAAGAGCGTAGATAAATTTAGTTTCAAGGGATTCCTGGCTTGATTTAATTGCATTATCATCAGTGCATAGTTTGGCTTGTCCAATCGTGAGGGCAGTCGTTTTTTTCGTTTATGTCCTTAAGTAATTTAATAATCTCGCTCATTTGCTGGGGTTCACGTTCTGGTTCAGGGGGCGTAGTGGAACTCGTGTTGGGACCGGGGTTAGTTTCAACGTCACCGCAGCATAGTAGTAATAGGCAGGAATCAAAACAACCGCAGCCAATGGTGCAAATGAAACTTGGGCAAGGCATCAGGCAAGAAATCTATTTTGGCATTTTTTTAGCGAAAAGAGAGGATTGGTGACACACCTGTGGTGCGGAGAGCAGACGTATTTTAGCCGTGCTGGCGCAGTGGCTCCTATCTTGTCCACTGAAGTCGCTCGGAGGCTGCAGGCGCTGCATATGCCCGAATAGATGTGATGTCGATGCTGTAGCGGCAGGCTTGTTAGCAGCCTGCCGCTACAGCATCGTTAGATGCCGCTATAGCATCTATCTTTTCCTTTGTCTAAGCATTTTTCTTATTCGCTATCCCACACGAAGACGGTGCAATTGCTCACGTTTTTTAGTGATCTTCAAACACTTTTTCAAGTATTCATCGAATTACTTCACTACCTGAAATTATTGCCTCACGAATCGATTGACACAACATTTTTTTCGAAGCGAGGTTTCAGAAATTCGTCGCATGCTTTAAGCGGTTTCTTCTGCTTTCATCTCGTCGAGAGTGCTGGAAGCTACGCAGTGAGGGGGGAGGGGGTTGCAAACGGCACTGCTTACTTTTTCTTTTTAATCATTCAAGGACATAATTAAAGCATCAATAAAATTTCTGAATACAGTTGATAATCTCTAATGCACTGAGATGTATATCGGTTTTACTGAGTTTGCTTGGCTCAACAAACATGTGTTTTTAAAAGTTCACAGTGCTCAACAAGAAATAATAGCATAAATTTGCAATTTCTTGGATTCATGAAGCCTCATATTTTGTAATGTTGCAGCTGCCAAGTGCCCAATCAAACAGATGGAGAACATGAGCTTATGGAGGTTCCTGGTAAAAATGATGCGCCCTTCCCAGGGTGCTGTCCAACTCTTACACCGAAGAAAGTCAACAAGAAGCAATAACTCATTCTCCTTAAAAGATTACGAGCGCCCAGTCAGGCGACCGTGTTTTACTCTTGACATCATCAGAAGCACTTGAATAAATATAATTATTTCTTGAAACATGTGCAGTAGTGCTTTTGGTATATGTTTGGCATATGTATTTTTTAACAGGCATTCCGCTGGGCATTGCATACCCTGTTTGTGTCCCAACGTCGCAACAGGCGTAATGTGCTGTTTACGAAGGCAACATCTGATATGCTGTGTGCTTGAAAAAGGAAGGTGACGATGTTTTCGGGCCACTGTGACGTTGTGCCTAAGCCATGGTCCGGTGGTTTGGTTATTGGCTTGGGATAGAGAATTCTGGTAAGGGGTGTCACTTAGCGGCTTGTCAGAAGTTGTCGGATACGGCGCCTTGATCAGCTGAAGCCTTCGCAGCTTTGAAGAGCCGTCATTCAAAACAGGAAAATTAGTGTGGAAACTACAGTCTCGTAGAGCATATCCGCGTAACATCTCTTTGTGGAGCTACTACACAATCTCTCTATGAATACAACACCTTTATTACAGATTCTAGTACTAGGACCTTTCAAGGGCAGTGCCAAAACAAATAACACTGTTGAATAAACTAAATCAGTGCTACCGAAATGGTATTAAATTATAGGTTTTACTATTCGAAGCAATCAAATATTTGTTCTTTTTCGAATGCGCAAGTGATGCAACAGCTAGCTCGATTAAAAAAATAAATAGCAGCATTACAAACGCGATGGTTTTGAATGATTGTACTGCAGTGAACCAGGCCCCAGATCTTATGTAAAAGCTAGGCAAAGTAACTTTTCCTCCATAGATTTTAGGCATTTATTATGAATGCTTGCATATTGCTACGTACCAGTGGCATCACGATCAACAAGACGAGAAGCAGGACGACAAAAGATAGACCAGCGCGAGGCTCTTCGTATCGGCAGCGCTGCTTGCCCAACCAGGTGTAAATACGTATAGGCGTATTCCCTCAAGTCTGTGTCCTCGGAGTCTGTCTTCCCGTAACAATATTAAGTACGATGTACATGACCTTTTTTCTCAATTTAGGCAAAAGCGCTTCGTTTTTCGGTATTTGCCTGATTGGTTTACAAAGATGATAGCTGCTCCAGTATCACGCTGAGCGTGATACTGGAGCAGCCATCATCTTCATGTCCATCATCTATCATGTTTGCTCTTAAGCTAGTTTAGGAGTGACTGAGTCACTCCTAAACCTAGCAAAGCATGATAATTTCCTTAAAGTCATTAACATAAATATGCAGAACTTAATATAAGTAATTTTTTATTTAGACATAAAAAAACGGGAACGTAGGCTACGTCGGGCCGGCTATCCAAAAGACAGGATTGTACTATTGAACAAACGCATGAAACAAGATAAACCAGAACGAATAAAAGAACATCACTTCAGTTTATTTACAACCTCCTTAGTTAACTGTTCCCATGTTTGGGAACGGCAACACGTACGTTTGTGTATGTCTGTAAACAAAGCCGATATGCACCGTTTCCTAATAAATGATGTCCTCTCGATCATGGATCATGGCTTGTCGGCGAGCAGTCGTTTTTTTTTTTTTTAACAGCGAAAGCTGTTAATAAATCGCGACATCAGCCGATTTTGGTGGCGTAGTTGTCCGCCGCGCTGCCGGTGTGCTTAACCGCATTAGCGCACAATGAGAAAGAATATCCAGGATCGAGCGGGATTTAAACACAAGCCCTCTGCGAGGCACTCGAGCATTCCACCACAGAGCCACGCCAGTGCTTTAAAATCTCATGCATAAAGACCCCAAACAGGCGTCATGTCATGCAAGGACTCACGTCAACAGATGTAATTTTATTTTATTAACACAAAAGTGTTTTATGCTGGGGTTCACTGAGACTTCAGTGACGTATTTCCGTCACAGAAATGACGTCTAAAAATGTACACGATCAGATGGCAAAGAAAAAAAGAGGTCATCGCACGTAGAAGGGTATACGAGCCGCCCGGTGATGGCTGCCGAGATAGCGAGATCGCGCGCGCTATTTTGCTATGGCGACCGCGCCAGTAAAATCACAGTTCACAGCAGTTGCTGCTCGAGGAGCCCCCCCCCCCCTCCCTGCGTCTTTTCACGCTCGTTAAAGACGGGATTTCCTCTGCTTGATCATTCGACGGCCGGTCTAACAGGCGGTGGGATCTTATTGCATGCGCCGTCCAGGCGCTGTAGATGGGCCGGTTCGTTTGATCTCTGCTTCAGCCACGTTCGTCGCCCCCGCTCGCGCGCTATTACCCGCGGGTAGAACGTATGATGCGCTAGGGGATCTTATCAATGTCGACTTTATACGGGGCATGACGACGACGGCGACTGCAACAACCTGTCGAGACTGTCCATATAATAACTATCGCAATAATAAATAAATAGGGGTGTGTTCAGATAAGAAGGTCGGTGCATGTCCGCCGACCCCCTTTAATTTCTCTCTCAATGTTGTGGTTACTCAGAATACGTCAATCTGGCCAAATTTGGTGCTTCATAGCTCCGACCTCACAAAAATAATGCAACATGTTTCACAGATTAAATTAGAACACGTGCTTGGCTTTAATTCTGAAGAGTTTGACGAAAATCGAAGACGGTGTATTTTTTAAATGATCTTTAAAGTAGTGCATTTTTGAGAGACATCTTCTCAGTTGAACATTTCTGGTTAACGTTCGAAGCCACTCTCAGGTATTTCGTTCAGCATATTTTTTTTATAAAACATATGTCAATGTTTTCAAAAACTTTGGGAAGTCTGGCGTTTATACGCGCGGAGAAAAAAATCTTAAATTTGAGCATTATTGAGCGTTGTGCTGAATTTGCAATTTTTTTTTCTTAACAGAACAACATTAAAACTGCAAAGTAATAATATTTTGTCAACAAAAACTATCCGTAGTATGTGGAGAAAACTTTTCAGACCTACAGCTACAATAGCGTTTTTGTAGCGTCTCATCGAAATCCCATTTTAGCGAAATTCAAAAGAGGCGGTGGCGGCTCAGTGGAGACTTGTGAATTTTTTTGAGGAAGGTGAAATTTTTTTCGTGAGACCAAAAGTGGTTTTGTGGTCCTGGGGACTCGGAAAACAATGGATATATATTTTTGGCGAAATTAGAGAGGGTCGGCGGGCATACACCGACGTTCTTATCTGAACACACCCAGCTATAACATTAAGAAAAAAATCACAGCATATCCGCGGGAGTGAATGATGATGCGTGGGCGAAGCTCCGGAGGTACATCATCGAAGACGTGATGGTGGTTGGTTGCATGTGGTCAAACGATATGCATGTGAGACCATATCGCGATGCCATGTGTTGTATGGCATCGCGATCGTCATCGTCATCAGCGTCATCGTTATGACGCATAGTGGGCACATTCCATGTGGTATCGCGATGCCATGTGTTCTATGGCATCGCGATC